>JAEMHR010000114.1:0-90760 GCA_016490725.1 Amphichorda felina
GTGCTTTCCGATCTGGGGGCGGGGGGAGAAGCAGAAGCCCCGGTGGTGCGGATGGGCGATGTACTAAACTTGTCTTGCGTGGAAATGATACCAGCAATACCTAGGGCGGGGATATCCTTTTAATGCGCAATACGCTGCAACATTACTTTCCTACTTGGCCACTACCACTACTGCTACTCCTACCATGTAGTATGTAGTATGTACGGTAGGGCTTTCAATTTGACTAGCTCTCTTGTCCAATTGCGCGCACCACCTGCAGGATTGTCTGAGACGGAAGGAAGGCGGAGGCTGTGAAATGTGTCAAAAGGATGCGTCATGATGGCGGCTCATTGGGGCGAGGACGATGAATCAAGTGGGTGCGCGGGATGAGTGAGTGGCATGCACCAGTATACCTACGACATGTGTTTATTGTACGGATATGTGTTCATTGTATGAGCACATTGTTTCGCAGGTACGACGGGAATACGCACGGCACTGTGGACTCGTGGGGTACTATTGGCTGACAGGGCGTATAGCAACTCGGTAAGCGGCACAGAGCGGTTCGCGGTTCGCGGTTCGCGGTTCGCAGCTCGCAGTTCGCAGCTGGGCCTTGTTTGGCCTTACTGGTCCCGCGTGGCACCGCAAGTGCCGAGCAGCGGCTACGAGTACGTGCCGCGTGCCGCCTGGTGGCAGTGGTGATCGATCCCTTATACGTTATATAGGTATAGGTATTCGTACCTCTTTATACGACGGCACCAGAGTAATACGCTACTTTAGCGTTGGCTGACGAGGGCTGACGAGGGCGTATACCAGCTTGGTAGTGGTGACGACGGGGGATGGGCAGTCCCGCCACGGCACGATTCCCGAGAGGCCAAGGACCGCGCGGCGACAGGATGGCATGGGCTGGCTAGTCACCGACTCGCTGCTCATACCTACTGGTAGTATATATATCGGCATCTGTTCTTTCCTACGGACACCAAGAACCCAGATCTACAACCGCAGATACATCCCTCCTCCGAGGCACACAGCTTGGGGAACAGGATACCTAGGTATATATATATATATACCTCGCAAACTCCCATCACCATGACCACCACCACCACCACCACCGCCGCCGACGCCACGGCAACGCTCGCGGCGCTCCGGGAGGACCTCGCGCACACGCAGACGCAGCTGTACACGGCGTCGACGCCCGGGTACGGCGACCTGGAGCGGTACTTTGCGGCGCACGCGGTGCGGACGCTGGGCGTGGTGGCGCGGCCGCGGACGGCGGCGGGGGCGGCGGGGGTGGTGCGGGCGTGCGCGGCCCGGGGCGTGGGCTTCTCGGTGCGGGCGGGCGGGCACGACTGCGCGGGCAGGACGAGGGCCGAGGGCGCGCTGGTGCTGGACCTGAGGGACGTCAGGGGCGTCGAGGTGGACGAGGGCGGCGGGACGGCGAGGGTGGGAGGGGGCACGCTGAGCGGCGAGGTGGCGAGGGTGCTGGGCGAGAGGGGGCTGGTGACGCCGTGGTGAGTCTACCTTACCTACCTGTGGGATGGGCCACCTCGGGGGAGCTTGGTGTGGCTTGGTGTGGGATGCGTACTCGCGCGTTGCTGATTTGTTCCTGTCGTGTGGTGGCGATCAGCGGCTCGCTCTCGTCGGTGGGCTACGTCGGCTGGAGCACGCTGGGCGGGTACGGGCCCCTGACCAACAGGTTCGGGCTGGGCGTGGACCAGATCGTGGGCGCGCGCGTGGTCGACGCCGGGGGCGAGATCGTCGACGCCGACGACGACATGCTGGCGGGCATCCGGGGGGCCGGCGGCACGCTGTGCGTCATCGTCGAGCTCACCATCAAGGTGTACCCGCTGGCGGGGGGCGCCATGCTGCACTCGATGATCGTGTACGAGCCGGGCGACCTGGGCGCCGCCATGGCGTCCTACGGCGAGTTCTACGAGGGGCTGGCCGAGGGCGGCGAGCTGCCCCGGGCGCTGCAGATCAAGCCCATGGCGCTCGAGCTCCCTGGGCTGGGCATGGTGTTTGCCGCCCAGGTGGACTGGGCGGATCCGGACGACGAGGAGGAGGGGCGGCGGTGGATCGGGAGGATCGCGGGGGCGGCGCCGTGCGCCGCGGAGAAGACCGAGGTGACGTCGGTGAGCGAGATGCTGGAGGCGGGCGACAGGATGCTCACGTGGCCCTTCCACGGGAGGCTGTCGACGGTCAGCATCAGGCGGTGGACGGCGGCGACGCTGGCGGTGCTGGCGCGGAACGTGGCCGCGGCCCCGGGGGGAGGGCTGGCCCTGTCGGTGCACACGATGCGGTCGGCGGGGGAGGATGCACGCAGCGAGGCGTCGTCGTCGTCCGTGTTTGGCGCGCGGATGGACCACCATGTGCTGGAGATCATCGGGCTGGTCAAGGACGAGGCCCTGGCCGAGGCGCGGGTGGCGTGGGCGGCCAGGGTCAAGGAGGAGCTGCTGGCCGAGGATCCAGGCAATGTGCTGGACACGTCGTATGTGTCGCTGGGGTCGGACGAGGACACGGATCTGGAGAAGGTGTACGGGCCGCAGTACGCGAGGCTGATGGCGCTGAAGGAGAGGTACGACGGGGGGAACGTGTTTCGCCATGCCGTGCCCAGGCTGGTCGACTAGTGGTAAGTAGTTAGCACAGTAGCCGATAGCACGTACCGAGCACACTGGCAAGGAGGTAGTAGTAGTGGTAGTGGTAGTGGTAGTAGTAGTAACGATACATGCGCTACTGACACACTGCTAGTGCTGGTAGACTCCATCATAGCCCGGACGGCCACGTCTCGTCAAACTCGAGCGGCGTCTCTGGCTGGTGCGTGTCCAGCGCCCTGACGTGGCTCGTCTCGTCCATCCAGACCAGCCCGTCCATCTGCCGCGGCAGCACCGCCGACGAGTAGTGCGCCTGGCGCTCCACCTCTGGCCGGTACACGACGCCGATGAAGCGCTCCAGCCTCTTGCGCATCAGCGCCTCGCGCAGCTCCCCGTCGCAGCGGCCCTCCCTCAGGTCCAGCACGAAGTTGGGCACGCCCGTCGCGTGCATCAGCCTCTCGTAGCTGCCGCCCATGGCCTCGCGCACCCGCATGGCGCGCATGTCGCCGTCCCACTCCTCGGCCGCCGCCACCGTCCCCGAGCTGGTGCTGCACGCGATGGCCAGGGCGCCCTCGGCCCCGAACGCCTGCTTGCACAGCTGGCCCATGCTGAGCTCGCCGCGCGCCCACCCCATGCTCGTGGCCCGCGCGTCGCCGACGTGGCTGTTGTGCGCCCACACCACGGCCTTGGACCCGCGCCCGCGGTGCCGGAGGATCCGCGCCAGCGTCGAGAACATGTGCGTGTCGCGCAGGTTCCACGACCCGTCGCCTCCCCGCGCCCCGCCGCCGCGGTACATGGCCCGGTAGTAGTGCTCCGCGTCGCGCACCAGCCGCGCGTTCTGCTCGCCGCCGTGGAACTCGATCCCGTCCGCCGGCAGCGCCGACAGCTCCAGCCGCCGCGCCAGCAGCCGCCGCAGCATGTCCACCACGTCCCGCTCGCAGCCGCCGCGCAGCGCCGATCCCCCGTCCCCCCCGGCGGCCGCCAGCGCCTCGAGCCCGTACTCGTGCGGGTGCTCCGCCCACCGCATGAGCCGCCCGTACCGCGCCCGCGCCACCCCGGCCAGGTCCCGGTCCGCCGCGTCGAGGTAGCGGATCACAGCGCGCATCGAGGCGCCCAGCGAGTACAGGTCCAGCCCGTAGATGCCCACGGCGGCGTGCGCGTCGGTGCCGCGGTTGTGCGCGCGCAGCCACCGCGTGAAGGCCCGGACCTCGCGGTTGCGCCACATCCACGTGGGGAAGCGCGCGAAGACGGCGTCGGGGGGGTCGGGGTCGGGGTCGGGGTTGCCTTTACTACTGCCGCCAGTGGCAGTAGTACTGGCATCGTCGGAGGCCGGGGTCGGAGTGGGGCCGGAGGATGGACCCACCCCGACGCCGGATGCAGATGATGCCGATGCAGGCTGCTGGGGCCCCCCGCGGTGCCGCACGTACCGGTCCAGGGCCTCGGCGTCGGGCCAGTCGGCCTCGGCGGCCACAATGTTGAAGCCGTGGTGCTCGATCATGTACCGCGTGATGGCCGCCCGCGCCGCGTAGAACTCGGACGTGCCGTGCGAGGCGTCGTCGATGAGCAGCACGCGGCAGCCGCCAAACGAGTCGAAGCAGCGCGCAAAGGCGTCGCTGGACTGCGCCATGGACGGGAAGCTGTCGACGTGCGCGCGCAGGAGCCGCACCGCGTCGGCGTCGCGGGGGGTGAGGGCGCAGTCCATGGGTGGATGCCGATGATGATGCCGGTGACTGTGTGTCGAGAGTGCTCTGTGGAGTGTGCCGAGATGGCCGCGGGTGCGATGCATGAATTGGAGTAATATTAATCAAGAAACCATCAGCCCAAAGGTAGTTACAGGTGCTCGCTGAATACATGTCCCCACCCATCACATCCAAACACAGACGAGGCATGTGGCGACACACGACAGCTTGACGTAAACACCAGCCTCCACCGGCGACTAGTACGCACGTACCGCAATCAATACTCCTTCACTCCTCCGCCACCTTGACGACAACCTTCCCCCGGGCGTGCCCCTCGCGCAGGTGCCTGTACGCCGCAGGCACCTCGTCCCAGGCGTACGTCTTGTCAATGACAGCCCTGACCTTGCCCTCGGCCATCCAGTCCCCGATGGGCTTCAGCAGCTTCGCGCTGTTGTCCATGTTGACAAGGTAGAACTTGGGTGCGCTGCCCCCCAGGAACGACGGCGGCCACAGCATCCTCTTGGCCATGCCCGCCATGGCCCCCAGCGACATGTCCGCCCCGACACCGACCTGCACAAAGGTGGCCCCCGGCTTGAGCACGTGCCCGCTGGCCGCGTACAGCCTGTCCGTGGCGTTGCCCACATTGTCGATCACGAGGTCGAACTCGCCCCCGGGCTGCCCCCGGAGGTACTCGACGACGTCCACGCTGTGGTAGTCGACCACCTCGTCGGCCCCGAGACCCCGGCACAGCTCCGCGTTGCGCGCCGAGCACGTCGCCACCACGTGCGCGCCCAGCGCCTTGGCCAGCTGCACCGTCCACGTGCCCACGCCGCCGCTGCCGCCGTTGACGAACACCCTGGCGCCGGGCCTCAGCGTGCCGGGCATCAGGGAGAGGTACGCGGACGTGCCGGCGGTGCCCACGGCGGCGGCCTGCGCCGGGTCCACGCCCTCGGGCAGGAGGGTGAGGCCGCTGGCGGGCAGCACGGCGTACCGGCGCAGGGTGCCCATGCCGCGGGACGAGGAGGCCGAGGGGATGCCGCCGAAGACGAGCTGGCCGTCGACGAACTCGGGCGAGCTGGAGGCGGCGACGCGGCCGCACAGGTCCAGCCCCGGGGTGGCCGGGCGCGGGATCGCCAGGCGGCCGACGAGGGGCGTCTCGGCCAGCTTGTAGTCGACGGGGTTGAGGGCCGCGTAGAGCACCTCGACGACCACGTGGCCTGGCCGCAGGGGCGAGGCCGACGGGAGAGGGGATGCGTCGGTGGTGGTGAGGGAGTCTTGGAGGGGCCCGTGGAGGGCCGAGTACTGCCAGGCGCGGCCGGTGAATGCCATGTTTGACCTCAGTCCGACTCGGTTGGGTGTGTTTGAGTCGAGTTGAGTCGAGTTGAGTCGAGGTGAGTCGAGTCGAGCTGAGTTGAGTCGAGGGTGGATGTGATGCAAGGTGCAGGCTGCAGGCTGCAAGCTGGGTGACGAGGAATGGAATGCTTTCACGCAACTCCTCCGCCAAGACCCATGTCCATGTGAATGTGGATGGGCCGAGTTTGGCTTGGCGCCCCGGACTCCAGACTCCGGACCACGGCCACATCAATTCGGCCGTCTACTGCTTACTACGAGTAAGTGCTAATAGTTTTAGTAGCACGTGATATACGTACTTTATGGACTGCTTACCTAGGGAAGGAGTCAGCGGGCCAAGTTTTAGAATAGAAGGCCCCATTGAGCCTAAAAGGGAAGGAATGGGGTGCTGCATGGAGTTGAGGAAGCTTCCACCCGTATAGTAGCTTAAAATGGCAATAGGCTGCCTGGCTGAGACTTGGAGGGTAATACTACTACTAGCAGGTACCAGTAGACTGAGTCGATCGAGTTCTTTGTGTGTCATCCTATGGGATACCTTGTTCCTCAACATGGGCAGCCAGAAGTGGCTGTCAACGACTCAACCAACACCACTGCTGATACGTGTGGACGTCGCTCCTCAGCCCGAGAACTCACGCATTTATGTGTGTCTGCTTTTTCGTGTATGGATTATGTGAGGCGGAGCGCATATATTGCAGATCGGTTCGGTAATGCTTCTACACTCTTTATTGGCCATTCCCGGCACGCTCTCGACATCTGTCAGACAACTCATACATTGCAGATCGGTTCGGTAACGTTTCTACACTCTTTAATGGTCATTCTTGGCACAGCCTCGGCGCCCGTCGGACAACTCGTGCATCTCGGGAGGTCGTTTATGGCGGTATTTTCTTTGGCAGATTTTTATATACTATATGAAGGTGCAATGTCGCTGATAAACTTTGTGGATGAAGATTCCTACCCCATCTAAATTGTTCATAGCTCGTTGTGGCTCGACTCTGACTACGCTGCCTAGCAGCACATCTTTCATTCCCATTCCATCACCATCATGGATGCTGCTGGTCTTACAATCGGCATCGCGGCCCTCTACACTGCATGTCGGGACTGTTACAACTTTTTCACCACTGTGAGAACAGCAGGGGCAGAATCCTCAGCTCACCTGCGCGAATTGGAGATTCAGCAGTCAATTCTCAAAGCCTGGGGCTTCCACTGGCAGATTCAAAGTGAAGCCACCGGGGATCCGCAACACCACGACCGCACTGAACGAAAGCGGACTAAACTTTACCAGTACCTCTCGAGCAACCGATTCAAGGCCGAGGGTGTCTTCAGCACTCTTTCTACTCTTGCAGATACACTGTCCGACTAGGAGAAACTCGTCAAGCGCTATGGCATCCAGCTCTAACCAACCTAGACCATCCGAAATGAGTCGCAGTCGACTAACAATGTTCAGTTGGCCATCCTGAACACTACAATCGACGATATCAAGCCAGTAATCAGTGAATTCAAGAACCGCCTATCCGTGCTTAATAAGTTCAAATGGGCTTTGAAAGACAGGGACAGCTTCAAGAAACTTGTCGCCGAACTGAGGTCTCATAGCGAGTCGCTCTATCGTCTTTGTCCCGAGAATGCATTCGAGTCAATGAACATCTATCTCACTATGGAGTGCTTGGCCAGGTAGGAGTCGCCAGAAGGTCTCAAGTGGACCTCAAAACTTGCAAGTCAGCAAATAGAAGTCGATGGACAGTCGTCAGTGCAGGGAGGGTACGAATTGCTGGCTTCGGCGGCCAATTTGAAGGCATCGGTCAACGAAAACAGAGTCAAGGATCAAGCGGATGACAGGACCCTCGCAGACGTTGACGAAGATCAACGTGAGATGAGGTATTTAGGAAAAGGCCTTGCCCTATTCGAAGAGCAAGTCGTTTATGTGGAAATGCGAGACTATCGCGGACCGCCGCTAGAACCTACTCCAGAGCAGAAACAGAAAATGAAACTACGTCGAAAACGGGAGCGCCTCTTGAGATCAATGTCAGTGGATGTCATGATGGCGCGCCATCTCAACAAGGTTGACCTGGATAAGGTCTACGAATACGGGAGCAGCGACGAATCCGAAGAAGATGTCGGAGTATTCAAGATGGTCAGACCCGCCGATCCCAATCTTCGCGCTCTGGTCAGGAACTTCTTCAACACCTTTCAAGGCGTGGACATGGGGGGAAGTGTCCATGGCTTGGATATCGCCGGTATGATCGACCACAGGGAAGGCGAGCACAAGGGGCGTTGCAGCATTCTCTACAAGCTCCCCGGAACGATTGGCGTCCAGAGCCGTGAGCGGCCTGCGGAAAACCTGATGCTTCGCGCACCGGTGACGCTGCAGTCACTCCTTGGAACCAAGCTGAAGAAAGACATCCGATCTACGCTCGGTGCGCGTTTCGAGCTGGCCAGAAAGCTTGTGCGTGCCGTTTGCATACTTCACTCCAGTGGCTGGCTTCACAGGAACATACGCGCAGAGTCAGTAGTATTCTTTCCCGAACATGTGAGTGCACTCCAAGAGGATCGATACGAGGTCGAAATCAAGATCGACGTCTCAAAGCCTATTCTAATGGGCTACATCTTCTCACGGCCGGACAATGTCATTGTCCAAAATCCGCCACCTGCACCACAAACAAAAAACCACGATCACTATACGTTAGCAAAAAGCACAAAATCCGTGATGTGGGATGACCCGATGGACAGGAGAGCAAAGTGGAAGCGTAGAAGGGGAACTCCTCAGGTTGGCAGAATATACGGCCGCAACATGCTAGAGAAGGTGACTGTGCCTGAGAAGACGAAAGAAACAAACATCAGTGGCTTTACGCTTGACTACTATCAGCATCCTGCGAAGCACGCAGATCCAAAGCGCCTGTACCGCCACGCGTATGATGTATACTCTCTCGGAATTCTTTTGCTTGAAGTCGGGCTATGGGAGAAACTGAACATCTACTCGGACTTGGACTCAGACTCGTACTCGGACTCGGAGGACGATGCTAATTACGAAGAGGATCATTATGAGCAAAGACGAGGGATTTGTCGAAAGTATCTTGATCGCTTAAGATGGGAATGTGGAGATATTTATGCGGACGTTGTGCTCAGCTGCCTTATGATTGATACCAGTGATGACGAAACGGCGAAGGCGAGCGGGAGGGAGCTTTGTGCTAGAGTTGTATCCAATCTGGAGGGCTGTCAAGCTTAGGTAGTTCTAGTCTTCCAAAAAATGTTTGTTGCGGCGCGTGGAGTGTGTCTTCACTCTGATGGAGAAATCACGGGCTTCTGTGGTAGAGGCTCGTGTTTCTCGCCTAACATGGCCATAGCAACCATCTATTCCACAGGCAGCGGACAGATTTAACCCAGAGTTATCAGGGACACTACCATCTACTCCATCCCCTCGTCTTCTCTATGGATGAACGGAGTGCCCAGTATAATTTCGGGCTGCAAATCTTCCACCAGGAAGAAATCCAAGGGAATCCGCCTCGTGTTTTTCCTCGCCCGCCAGTGGCATGTCACCTTTCCCACGAAGGGCTGCAGTGACCCAGCCCTTCCCAACCGCAGTCCCTCCAGGTCCGTTTCCAGTATCGGCACCGGCACCAGGCCAAGCTCTAATGCCTTGCGCCTCGACATTACGTTGGCCTCGGCGGAGGGGTTAGAGACGGCCGTGACGTACTTCTGGGGCCGTGATCCCACGTATCCGATCGCGGACGCCCTGTTTCCTCTAGGGTCTATCGTCATGGTTTTGGTGTGGTGTTGTGACCGGCTACGGCTGCTGACATGTCTTTTGGGTCCTGAGGCTGCTCTCTGCCTCCAGTTGGGTGTGGCACCTCGTGTCGGGGGAGAGTCCACTGCTGAATCCACGGATCCAGCCGAAGTTGGGGCTGCTCTCTGCCTTTGGCTGGGTCTGGCATCTCGTGTCGGGGGAGAGTCCACTGGCGAGTCCACGGATCCAGCCGAAGTTGGGGAACGCGTGTAGAGGCCTTCAGAGGCAGAAGGAGCTCCTGGTGCTGACACTGGAGTCGGTGGGAGAGACCACCTGCGGTTGTCATACAGCTCTCTCCGGGACACAGACTCGATGGACTCCATGGCCTTTAGTATCGGCTCGGAATCCATCATTGATCCAGAAGCGACCCCAGAACCAGTTGATTCTCGGACCCGACGGCGCTCGCGTTGCAATGTCTTGGCCATCTTCATCTGCTGATCCAGTGTCTGGGTGAGTGCTCCGCTGTGCTCCAACAGTCAGTCACATTGGTTCATCAGGCAATATGCCCGTTTCTTGCGTGGAGGCACTCACTTGTCCTGCGCCAGCCTCGTCCTGTACATCTGGTCCGTCGTCCTCTGCGCGTCGCGCATATTGCACTCGAGATGAACAATCAACATGAACATCATGACGGTCGTCTTGACGCACTCGACCTGCACGCTCAGCTCCATCAGGTCCGGCTTGCGGCTCTGCCACCTGAAGGCCGTAACCAGGGGAAAGCGACACTTCACCGACTTCAGCTCGTACCTGCAGACGTCGATCCGCTTCTGGGTCATGCCCAGGGCCTTCCCCAGGGGCAGGATCAGCCCCAGGGGTGCCAGGCCCCCGACGAGCTTCGAGTCATCATGGCCAACCCCCAGCCGAGACAGGACCGCGTGGCTGGCCTGGATGGCCCTGCCCGACGACTCGAACACCACTGCCATCCGCGACATGTCCTCCATGACGAGTGGCGCGCTCTTGGAGGCCCTGAGGATCTTCTTTGAGACGTCGACGACGCCCCTTGCGACGGCCGCGATCGTTATGACACTGGCTGCCAGACCTACCACCTCGGCCATGACTGGGGACACTTGATTGGTGAGTTTATGGATGGAGGAGGATGAAGGGGGACGGAGGAGGATGTAGGAGGATGGATGATAGGAGCGTGATAGTACTTGCAAGCGTTGGTTGTCGAAGAGATGGATCGATGATGGAAACATGATATTTATAAAATCACAAGCCTCTGGAGAGAGTATCCCCTCCCTTCTACTGTTGCAGCCTCATCGTAGGTATCAGCCGCACACTGGTATGCATCGCGGCACCTCCGATGATGTTGTTATTGGAGGAGTAGTAGCTGGCAGTACTATTCAAGCATTGGACAATCGCTATTCGTATCGGTACATACGTAGTAGGTAGGCTCTAATTGCAGCACGCTTCCTATACGCCCTCTACACCTACCATAGCCACTCGAGCGTTTAGTGGTGGGCAGAATTCACCCAATAAAGTACATGAATATGTAGTACGAGTCTGAATACAAGTACGGAGCAAAAGCCGGTCTTCCGACATCAGCCTCGTCCATGCCCAAAGGCCACACAAAATAGCTTATACAGCACTATGGTACCGAGTAGTAGCAGGCGCAGGCGTTTGAGGTGATTATGAGATCACGGCCTTTGCGGCTCAAAAAAAAAAAAGAAAAGAGAATACAGCGGCCACGTAATCCTGCAGGAGTTTCGGTATCTAAACAACTTCAATCTATCAGAATCACAGGCCCGTATGGCGCTGGCTGTTTGAGGCTGATACAACGGTACCTACTATGTATGTACCTATCACAGCAGCCTGCAGAAGCATACAGAAGCATACAGAAACACAGCATCCCAGAGCAGCCGCACGCATGCAGCAGATCAGCTCCTATTCCGCGGAGATGAGATCGCCAATGGATGGCTCCAACGAGCCTCAGTGGCCGCAGAAATCGAGCCTTCTCTGACGCGATTTGGTTCTGCGGGCAGCCCGATAGGATTTGGAAATGAGAGCGGGGAGTAGTACTACAAGCAGTCTATTGGAGAAGAGCATGTCCAGAGTGACCAGCATGCAGACGGCGGGTGGAGCGAACTACCAGGCTGACCAACCTGATCACTGGGCAAACAATTGATGCAGATCGGGGGGATAATCAGGCACTGTTTCTTCGTCTGGGTAGGAGTCCGGATACGTGTTGAAGGAGCCTTGGCTGCTGCCATATTGTGCGCATCTCGTGACGATGGTGACGATGCAAGATGTGCATAGATGTCTCCTCACGACTCTATTGGATTCTAGTCTAGAATATCCCGTAGGCATCCTCGCTCAGGCAAAAAGAAATCATAACAAAAAAAGGGACAGCCGTCCATGGTATACAATCAACCCCGAGGGGGATTTTCCCCCCTGTGAAAAAACTCCAAAATTCGAGAAAACGCCCCGGTATGCTCGCTACATCACATCGCCACAGAGAAAGATCAGTGGCCCAGGATGTTGAACATGCTCGTCCGCGGGTCCAGCCTCTTGTTGTTGCCCTCAAACGTCTTGGCGCGGTTCTCCTCGCTCTGGGAGCTGTTGTACTGGGCGAACCGGCTGTCCATGATGTTGCGCGAGTTCTTCAGCTGCGAGGCGACGTATCCGGCGACGAGGGACACTGGAGGGAGGGAGAGAGTCAGTATGTTTTGTGATCTAGTATCTGGAGGCAGGGGGGGGGGAGCGTACCTGCGCCGACGGCGACGGCGACGGGGAGGATCTTGGATGCGGCCGCAGGGGCCTTGACGGGTTGAGCGGCAGTGGCAGCGACCATGATGAAGGTGGTGCGAGGTTGCAGGTGGTGTGGTGTGGTGTAAGTGGTGTGAGTTGTGTGATGGTGTAAGTGGTTCAACCAGTGTAAGTGGTATAAAGTGGTGAGTGATGCCCCGGATGGGATTGTTGCTTGCTTGCTTGCTTTGGTTGCTTGCTGGATGCAGTGATACTATCTGAGAGACTGTAGCTCACCCAAGTCGCACAGCCATAATTTATATCCTCCCCAAAAGTCATCCTATCCTCGCCGGCCATGGCCTGATTCCGTGGTTTTCCTGCTCCTGAGGTCTGTTCCGGGCGTGGCGTGATCTGATGACCTGGTCTCGGTTCATGTTGACAGCTGGCCATGGCCCAGGGGGGAACTGGCGCAGTCAGCATCCGCCAGGGCCCAGAATTCCGGGGCTGCGACTTATACGGACACCGCCGCATCGCCTGACTTTGCACCCACGTCGGCAGGCGCCGAGGGCTATTGAAGCCATGGGACACAGGTTATTTTTTGGGGTTAAGGCTTCAAGATGCTGTTCTTTCTGTCTATGAGATGATGCGATGCAATTATTCAAGTGAATTGACACAATGTCGCCAATCCAATGCTGTGGCCCTTTTGAGCATCCACCAAGAAGCCCAGGGGATCTGGAATTCCATTGTCCCCAGTCACCAGGACTACTAGAATTGACTCCTCTCACCTGGGCAACTCGAGCTTATTTTGCACAGAATTCAACATTCCAGCATCATCACCAACGTGGTAGAAATTTCCAGCGCTGGAACGAGCATCGAGGCTCGAGCAATGACTCCTCGCAGGCCGGGAGGCAACGGGGCCGGGCGGGGCCGGGTTCGAAGCTGACGGTGATCCTCGCTCCTATTGGCTCGGGAGGTCCAGAGAGGAGAGGCCCAGGGACGCCCTGGATCCAGTCAAGCAGCGACAAGCACCAGCGGTCCCCAGAGCCCAACAACGACGACACAATCGTACGTTTCTTCCCTGTCAAGTGACCTGAATGACACTATCCTGAGCCTCCTGCTATGCCACCTACCCACATCTGCCTTGCACCTTGGGGGGGTTGGAAGGGCCTCTGCATGTGCTATTCCTGGCCATCACGCCATGCCCCGGGTTGATCTACCCCATCGCTGTGCGCGTTGGGCCTAGTATAAGGTAGCGCCAGGGACGTGTCTCATTTGCAACCCTAATTCAATTGGAGACCCGGACCTTGGACGGAGGAGCCACGGAGGTTGGACGTTGGGGGGTGACGGTGGATGACGGTGCGGGAAGGAGCAACCGAGCACCATCCAGGCACAACTTGCCCAAAGTTGCCGCATGACAAACGGGCACCCCAACGGGAACCCCAACGGCTACGGCACTCTGAGTAATCCCAGCCCTCCGATTGGCTCGGCCCAGCACTCGTGGTCATACGAGGATTTCCAGCTGTCATCCCTCGGAAAAATGGGCCTCCGCTGGCCCTGCGCCCACTGGCCTCCCGCTGGCCACCCACTGAGAGCCCACTGAAAGCCCACTGAAAGCCCCAACCCGATGACGCTACCACCTGCGGAATGGCATTCGCTTCGGCTCAGAAAATGGCTTTGAAATCGTCCCGGCTGCTTTCCGTCCCCAAATCCCATCCTAAACACCAACCACCACATCCACCACCGCGTCACTGCCAGCTTTTAGATGAACGCAAGCTGCAGCCCGTCAATCTCGTCCTTGTACCTCGCATGATCTCACCATGATCGCCCCTCGCTTCGTGGCCAGGGCGGCTCTGCGACACGCGCGCCTCCCCTGCCGACTCTTCGCCACGCCTCAGACCCTCTCCCCCGTCTGCCGCTCTGCCTACCACTCCTACTCCCTCCCCTCGCAGACCTCGACCCCCCCCCGCAACGACGACGTCCCCGAGACCTCCATCGCCCAGCCCAGCCAGCCGCTCCCCCAGGTCCACGAGACGCGGCCCCCGCCCAGCACACAGACACCGCCGTCACCGCCCTCGCCATCATCACCACCACCACAGCCGTCACAGCAGGCCTCCGCGGCGCCCGCGTCCGAGTCCGAGGCCGAGGCCCAGAAGCCCAAGCCCCGGCAGCGCCCGCGGCCCAAGCTGCGCCCGCGCAAGGCCGCCATGACGCTCACGCCCGCCGCCGTCGAGCACCTGCGCGCCCTGCTGGACCAGCCCGAGCCCAAGCTCATCAAGGTCGGCGTGCGCAACCGCGGCTGCAGCGGCCTGTCGTACAACCTCGAGTACGTCGAGAAGCCGGGCGCGTTCGACGAGGCCGTCGAGCAGGACGGCGTCAAGGTGCTCATCGACAGCAAGGCCCTGTTCAGCATCATCGGCAGCGAGATGGACTGGGCTGAGGATAAGCTGAACCAGCGCTTCGTGTTCCGGAATCCGAATATCAGTGAGTTCCTGTCTATATTCTACCTAATAGGACTACCTGCTAACAGCCCTGCAGAGGAGGAATGCGGATGTGGCGAGTCGTTCATGGTATAGACCTAGCAATGGTCTGCAGACGGAAAAAAGGAAGTAAAAAATTGGCCGTGGTGGTGAACACGGACCAAACGAGTTTTATCAGGTTCGGAGCTGGAACCAGCGATGCATATAGACACGGTCTAGACGAACGCCTGCGAGCCGGAGGAGCAATGGATGCTACGATGCTGCTCCCATATTAGCTGAGCTCAAAATCCTGCGACGGGCAGAATCGGTTTCAGGACAGGAGGAAAGGAACAACATGTACAGCATGACTAGGCGTTTTGGGTTGGGAAGCAGGCCCGCGGTATATCAGCATACCGCTGGCCGTAATATGAATTTACGCTAAACAAGGTGGTTTTATCTTTGGGTCCATCTTGCAGCCGATTGACTGTATGACCGTAGTGGTGATGCGTTTTGCCACACCGTTCACATGCCGACTCAGCGTTACCCGGTACTAAGTAGCAGAAAACGACCATTTGTGTTGCTCTTGAAAGCGGCCGTGTTGCTCTTAAACTGGCCACCAGCAAATCGCCGGGTCTGTTGGCGCATCACATGACCACGCGGTTTGAACGTATCTGGTGTTGCTCTCGATATCGCGAATCGCGCCACGCCCTGGGCATGACTAGAGACCCAGACCGTGAATTCGCAACATCGCAAGCAACACGTTTCTTTTCATCCTCAGCTATTAAACACGTCGGCACGCTGTCCATCTTCTTGATTAAAGCTTTACGTCCTTCCAACACGCAACACTCTGATAATCACCTCGGATACTGGCAACTTCGCACACCCTCACTTATAGCCAACATCACATCGAGTATCACGTCAAAATCACACTTACCACCATGACCACCACCACCACCAAGAGACGCAAGCCAGAACCCACCACCGCCAGCCGCCCCTACAAAGCACCCCAGGCCTCCGCGCGCACCCCGAAGCCCAAACTCAGCACCCCCGAGGACATGCAGCCCCAGCTCGCCCTCATCGCCGCCTCCCAGCGCACGCCCTTCGAGAAGCGCGTCTGGGCTGCCCTCTGCGCCATCCCCCGTGGGCGCTTCACCACGTACGCGCTCCTCTCGCGGCACCTGGGCACGTCGCCGCGCGCCGTGGGCAACGCCCTGCGCCGCAACCCCTTCGCCCCGGGCGTGCCGTGCCACCGCGTCGTCGCCACGGGCCGCGGCCTGGGCGGGTTCAAGGGCGCCTGGCCCAAGGACGGCGAGGGGATCACGCTGGACGAGAAGAGGGGACTGCTGAGGGGGGAGGGGGTGAGGTTCGATGATGGGGGCAAGGTGGTGGGGACGCCGTGGGCGTTTGTGTCGTGATGCCGGGCAAAAGGAAGGATGTACGAGTACCAGGTCCCAGGGAATGGGGTTGATACTAGGGATTCATGGGGGTGTTTAGGGCGTTTAAAATGCATTAATGCTTTTTTACTATTCACCGGTGCAATGAGTAGTTTTGTCTGATGTGCAAGTCGAGTCTTGCGTCGTGGAACCGCTAACCTATGGTGAACTCCCGTCTCTTATATCCGTACTACTTACATGGACCTCGGGTATGTGAGCCTCGAATTCAGCAACCATGCCGGTAGTTCAGGTCATGCAGAGATGGCGTCATGGGCTTTTCAAACGAAATCGGCACTTGTACGACACCACAGTGACCAGCCCTATGGATGTTCCACCGAAAAGATGCCGCAGCACATTAGGAAGTTGGCGTCTGCGCTCATATCCCCAGCGATCCGAACTTCCCAGGGCCTGTGGCGTTGGGAGAAGCGGGCCGGGCCGGATGAGGGTTTTAATGCGTACCCCAGATATTGGCATCTGAGATCCCCTACTTGGCGGCGGAGGTGACAGCTGTCAAGAAGTTGGTAGCACTCGAGGTCTGTGGCCCTCGACGAGGCTGAGGGTTCGCGTTTTCGGTCAAGTTTGAGGTCAGTGTAGTTCAGGGCAGTCGAGTTCCAGTTCAGGCAAGTCTTACCCAAGTACCGCTAGGACCTGCCGCCCAGGAACCAGCGGCTGGTCGGCAACTCAGGGGCGGCGAATCCTTTTTCCGCCCCATTTTTCCAACCCCAGACCGGCGAATCCCGGAGCCCGACGCAGCTTTTTGCGTGCGACAAGGGGGCCGCATCCTGATTCGACGACCTCGTGAGCTGCTGATAGCTTCGTGTCTCTAACCATCGTCATCCTGCGCGTCTTTTCCTTCACACGCTCTCTCTATTCCCCCCTCCCCACTCCTACCCAGCATCTCCGAAGGAGCCAGCCGCCAGTGACCATGTTCAAACTTGGCAGCAGCCGCTCCCTGGCGACGGCGTTCAACGCCTCCAAGGTATGACGCGGCGGCGGCCCCCCTGATGACTTCCGAGTTTTTGAATTTTGCGACGCCTCGATCAGCCTCACATCAGATCGCAGGCTGTTAGCTCTTTCGGGAAACCAGACTGACACGGACCGGAGCAGATCGCCCCCGCCGTGCGGCTCCCTGGCGCCGCCCAGCAGAAGCGTGCGCTCAGCATCCACGAGTACCTCTCTGCCGACCTCCTGAGACAGGTAACCAGCACCCGCGATATCGGCGATGGGCTCCAGATGGCTGATGATATGGAAACAGTATGGCGTCGGTGTCCCCAAGGGCTCCGTGGCCAAGAATGCCACCGAGGCCAAGAAGGTCGCCGAGAGCATCGGCACTGATGACATGGTCATCAAGGCCCAGGTTCTGGCCGGTGGTCGTGGAAAGGGTACCTTTGATAACGGCCTTAAGGGCGGTGTCCGTGTCATCTACTCTCCCTACGAGGCCGAGGTGTTTGCCCAGCAGATGATTGGCCACAAGCTCGTCACCAAGCAGACTGGCGCCGCCGGCCGTCTGTGCAGCAGCGTCTACATCTGCGAGCGCAAGTTTGCCCGCCGCGAGTTCTACCTGGCCATCCTCATGGACCGCGCCACCCAGACCCCCGTCATTGTCTCGTCGTCCCAGGGCGGCGTTGACATTGAGACGGTTGCCAAGGAGAGCCCTGATGCCATCAACACCACCTACATCAACATCAACGAGGGTGTCACCGACGAGATGGCCCGCGACATCGCTACCAAGCTGGGCTTCAGCGAGCAGTGCATCGAGGACGCCAAGGACACCATCCAGCGCCTCTACAAGATCTTCCGCGAGAAGGATGCCACCCAGATCGAGATCAACCCCCTGTCCGAGACCTCGGACCACCAGGTCCTCTGCATGGACGCCAAGTTCGGCTTCGACGACAATGCCGACTTCCGCCAGAAGGAGGTCTTTGAGTGGCGCGACACCACCCAGGAGGACCCCGACGAGGTGCGCGCCGCCAAGTCTGGCCTGAACTTCATCAAGCTCGACGGTGACATTGGCTGCCTCGTCAACGGTGCCGGTCTGGCCATGGCCACCATGGACATCATCAAGCTCAACGGCGGTCAGCCCGCCAACTTCCTCGACGTTGGTGGTGGTGCCACCCCCGCCGCCATCAAGGAGGCCTTTGAGCTCATCACCAGCGACCCCAAGGTGACGGCCATCTTTGTCAACATCTTTGGCGGCATCGTCCGCTGCGACCACATCGCCACCGGCCTCATCAAGACGGTCGAGGCGCTCAACCTGAAGATCCCCATCATTGCTCGTCTGCAGGGCACCAACGTCGAGGCGGCCCACAAGATCATCAACGAGTCGGGCATGAAGATCTTCTCCATTGACGACCTGCAGAGCGCGTCCGAGAAGGCCGTCCAGCTGTCGAAGATGGTCAAGCTGGGTAAGTACTTGATGAACTTGTGATACTAAACCCTCTGTCGCTTCTTGACTAACCTGTTGGCAGCCCGCGACATTGACGTCGGCGTCGAGTTCACTCTGGGTATTTAAACGTTTATAGACTGGCTGGGTTCGTTCCGTGTAATATTTCCGGGGGGCTGGCATGAATGTGTGGCATGGGTCCACGATTGGATGGGTTCCGTAACTGTTCTCATAGCATCCGAAGCGCGCGACAGACTCGTCTTCAGTTTTAAATAGAGTTGGCTTGCACCGCGTGCTTTACATACCCAACGAGGAGTCATATCCACAGGTCCACATGATACGATAATGTTGCCGTTGAGCCGGATCGTGCCGATGTGGTCGTGGTGATGGAGTCATGGACTGCCGGCAGGCTGGAGTCGAGACCTGCGTACCCACAACGGAGCCGCATCTGCTCGTTGTATGGTCCACAAGTTGTCGGAGTTGCCGCTCGTTTTCTGTTGGATGATTGAAAGAATTTGACAATGCCGGGCAACCGGATACGTACTCGGAGAAAGCTCGCATGTCGAATGCGTCAAACGACAGCACCTATTTTTGATAACGAGCATACGTCTTCGTGTATGGGAGCTTGCTGTGCCAATGCTTGGTGCGTGGGTAACCTGTCGTTGTTCTCAAGGGCCCATCATTTATTTGACAGTGCACTGCTCAAGTCGTCAGTGCAATTACTACCCGATTGGGGGAAGCTAAACGAAACGCATTGGGTAACATACGTGTATTGTACGAGTACGTACTTTTCCCATTCTTGATGACTCTCTTCAGGCTCATTGCGAATGCCGATGGAGCTCCGAGTGTGGCGGCCGAGCGATCTGCAATGCGCCTCTCGGCCAGGTCTCGCCGTTTCGGTTGTCCACAACCAGGGTCCATTTTGCCCATCTGCCAAGACGGCCTCGTCCAAGACACCCCCGGCTGATGGTATCCCAGACGGCTAGCAAAATTTCTACGCACCGCTAGGAACATGCCTGGCTGCGAAGTACGGCATGGGCGGATTTGGCAATTCCCCAGAAGACGAGCAAAAGGAAGAAGAGCAGAAGGAGGAAACATACATAAAACCAATGCTGCGTAGAGCTTTGGATTTGCCTTTGTACCAACGTTACTACCTCGGTAGCGTTCGGGAAGACAACCACCTAAAGGTTGCGTGCCAGTCTGTCCCTTGTTGCCACGTCTGAACTGGAGCTAGGAGAATTAGGTACGTCCCGTGGTATCCACTCGTCCTCTTTTAGAATCTTGTTCATAGCTGATTAACCGCCTGCTGTTAGCTAGGTATGAGCTTAATACTCGTAATATCGACTCTGCCCGAGGCGGCCCGAGTATAAGTACTCGGGGCTCATCCACCAGACTCTCGACTCGCACCCCATTCTCCCGTGCTCTAAGATCAGTCACAGACATTCCGAACACTCAGTTACACCTGGATCGTTCCATACCATACCTATTAGCTCGGCGATCACCGTCACCGTCACGACAACCACCACTACCACTACCACTACCACTACCACCACCACCAACACCATCATGTCTTCAGACCGCCCAAGCTGGTTTGCCCGCCACTGTGCTCCTCCACCTCCTCAGACGGGAGCATCAACTTGCCCCTGCGCATCCTGCTTCTCCGCTGCCCCCATCAGCCAGAACTCCTCTAGCCACAACCAGGAGAGGCAACAACAACCAGAGAGGAAACCCAACCTTGGTGACGGCGCCGACTCGACGACCTCGCTGCTACGTCAGGACACGGACACCTCATCCCTGAGGAGCTACACCGCAACAACACACGTCGAGCACGCGCAATAATTCAAAGCCGGGGCCCCAGATCAGGCCATATCAAGGTTCAGCGGAGAGGAGGGGTGTGCCACGGGGGCCCGCGGGGGCCAGAGTCTAGACGACAATAATCCCATGCCGCCATTTCAGCCAAGGAAAAAAAATTGGGTTCTCTCGGCCAGGGGGAACCAGGCATCAGATCATCAGACGTTGCTTGCTCTCAGGGTCCCTCCTGCATGGTTACATACACGGGGAAGCATGGTTACGCCCTCACCCCCGTGGAGCTATTGGCCGGGCGCCCGAACGCAGGTGCTGCACACCCCCCTCCCCTCTCCTCCTGGCGTCCCCCCCGTTCCAAGTTGCCAGAAACGGAGCGGAAGGGTGCGCGGAATGCTTCCAGCCTCCTTGGGTGACACGACGACGACAGAGTTATTGGTTAAGCTTAACGAATGGGGGGTGAGGGGCCCCCGGATGCAGGGCAGTTGGCATCATGCGGGGTTTGCAGAGAGATTCCAGTGAGGGGTTTATTTTCCCCATGTTTTGCGCCGGGTGATTGCTTTCGTGGCGTGTTGAGCGTTTTCTCTTCTTCTTCTCGGGTATTATAGGATCCCTTTATTTTTTCATGTTTCAGCCGGGCGAGGCCCGAATTGCCGGAGGGTCTGAGCCGGGGCTCCTCCCGGAGTTGTGGGTCTTCCCGTTCCGGCAGGCGCGGGAGTTGGGACGGCGGGCGCTTGGGTGCAGAGCTGCGGTTTCGAGACAACTATTTATGCCAGGCACTAGTAAATAACAGTAGGTGCCCTAATATTATATTTCTTTAATTATCCAAGTGTCTTTTCGTCTGTACACTCGCCGTGATGTGGGGTACATGAGCCCGTAAAAGCGACAGGCGGTTGACGTCACCTTTATTCCACCGTTGCACGGGTCGCAACTGCCCACTCGTCGCAACTCCCGACCTAGACGCGATAGCTAAATGCCTAAAGGAGTCAGAGTTCATTTTCTACTCCCAACATTTATGAGAAAATCCATCATCACCGGCCAGGCGTATCCTCACCCAGATGGCTCACTCTGTCGATCCTGCGATCCTGCAGGCGCTCGGCCTCGATGCCGACGACACTACCATCACCCCCTTTGGCGGCTCCGGCTTCGCCTCGTCCTTCAAGATATCCACCACCGTGGACGGCGAGCCTATGAATTACTTCATCAAGACGGGCAGCGGGAATAAACACGAAGTCATGTTCCGAGGTACTTCCCTTCCCTCTTGCCTCAGCCCTCCCCATCGCTCACTAGCTCCCCAGGCGAGCACGCTTCCCTCAACGCCATCCATAACGTCGTCCCCAACTTCTGCCCTAGATCGCACGCCCATGGGCCCTTGTCCTCCGTCCCCAAGGGATACTTCCTCGCTACTGACTTTCTCGACCTCACATCCAGCCTCTCCCGGGGCTCAGGCATGTACTTCGCCGCCAAGCTCGCCAAGCTGCATACCACTCCCGCGCCCATCCCGGACGGCTTCGACCACCCCATGTTTGGCTTCCCCGTCACCACCTGCTGCGGCGACACACCCCAGGACAACTCGTGGCGCGAGTCGTGGGCCGACTTCTACGCCAACAACCGCCTGCGCGCCGTCTTGCGCGCCGCCGTGAGCAACCATGGTCCCGACGCGGAGGTGGCCGATGCCGTGGAGAAGGTCGCCAGCAAGGTCGTGCCGCGCCTGATTGGAGACGATGGGGTAAAGGGGATCACGCCTGTCGTCGTCCATGGTGACCTCTGGAGCGGGAACCACTCGCGAGGCCAGATTGGGGGCAGGGGCGGCGCCGAGGAGCTCGTCTTTGATCCGGCGTGCGTGTACGGCCACTCCGAGTACGATCTGGGCATCATGAAGATGTTTGGGGGGTTCAGCAACAAATTCTGGAGGGAGTATGAGGAACTGGTGCCCAAGGCGGAGCCAGTGGACGAGTGGGAAGACCGCGTTAAGCTGTATGAGCTGTGAGTGCCTGGCCTAACAATCCATCCATGTAGCCCTGCAGCTAACGGGAGCAGGTATCATCACCTCAACCATCTTGCCATATTTGGCAGTGGTTATCGCAGTGGGGCCATGTCCATTATGAAGAAGCTCATCTCGAAATATGGACACTAGAGACCAGACCTTTGGCGTGCTAGGCGCACGAGGAAGTATGTGGTAAAAACAATAAATTAAGTAAATAATGGACCCCAACGCCTTTCCTGTAATCACAGTATACAATGTTCCCGTCTATATACAACTCGTGGAGCGTGTACCCAAAATAATATATATATATATGTATAGCCTGCGTCACGCTGCCAGCATGGCTTGCTCCTCCCGCTGCTCCTGCTTCCTCCGCTCGGCTTTGGTCTCTCTCTCGGGTACGGGGAGGTTCGCGTCCGGCACCACTGGCAGCTCCTGGTTGCGCCCAGATATCTCGGCTTCGAGTGCCTCGAGCTCGTCTTCGACCTCGTCCTCGTCCTGCGCTGATATGCGCCCGCCGAGCATCTCGCTAACCTCCTGTAGCAACTGTCAGCCCCGGTCCACCATCTTAGAGAGGAAGGAGGGGAAAAAGGGTATAAAAAAGACATGGAGGGCTCCCTACCTGCTGATATGCCACCGCATCGGCCGTCTCGCCCATCAGCTTCTCCACGTGCTCGATGCCGCCCATCTCGGCGTGGATCTCCTTGAGCACCTTGGTGCCCTGCTGTAGGCCGAAGACGACGTCCTTCTGAATCAGGGCGAACTCGACGTTTGACGTCAGCTTCTCTAGCTGCTCGAGCTGCGCGTCCGTCTTGGCCAGCAGGGTCTCCTGGAACTTCTTGCGCCGCAGGGCCAGCAGCGCGCGCCGCTTGTCGCCCTTGGCCAGCATCTGCCGCGCAATCTCCGTCTCCTTGTCCGTCAGCACCGTGATGCGCCGCTGGTACTGGTGCAGCCGGTCGCGCTGGTTCTTCATGTCGAGGATTGCCCTGTTGGGGGAGGGTTGGGGGTGCCACGTCAGAAAGAGCGTTCGGTTGTGCGTGTGCGCGCAGTGCAGCACGTGAGAAGGGGGGGGAGATGGGGAGCTTACTTGTCCTGGGCGGTGACCTTGCTCGAGTTGGCGCCCATGGTGACTGACGTGCGCGGGGGTGCCTCCCGCCGTTCTTCGGTTTTGCGCCTATGTCGTGGTCTCGTCAGGGGCGGGCTGTGTCGATGTGTTGTTGATGGTGGTGGGTGCAGTGGTGGTGGTAGATGCTCCGATATTCGATCCCCAATCGTCATCGGTGCAGGCCTGCAGGGTCACCAGAGGTGGGTGCACCAGGGCGGCAGGTGGGGGACAAAAAAGAGGGACCGTGAGACCCGTCTCAGTCGAGGTCCACCTGACGGTGCTCGTACAAAAATACTGGTGGTAGTACTCCGTACTAAGTGGTAGATTTTACTAAACTTGGGAGCAGAAATAACAATTCCAAAGACCATTTGGAAAATACTTGAAAGAAGAAAAGAGGCTTGATTTATTCATAACACTATACATAAGGACAGATAATCTGGCTACAACGTTCCCCAGTGCGCACACCCAACGCTACCTCTTTTTCTGTCCATGAGTTGGCAAGCTTCTTATCGATAGCGCGTGGGGCACTTTTACAGGACACAAATTATCGCACACTCACATGGCACATTTGGCAGGGAAGGTGAACGCTTATTACCATCACCCTCCTGTCCCAAGTCACCATCCAAAAATTTCCAAACTACCACCAACTTTCCCGCCGAATATCGCAACCCGCCTGTCGCCTTCACCCTTCGCGGCGCATTCGCCACAATGCCGCGCGCTAACCTGAGACTTGGGCTAGACCGCGATGTCTACGCCGTAATCAAGAAGTTCGAAGAGGCCGAGGGCGCAGGACGCTTCAAATCGGTAGGCCAGGCCTACGACGCCATCAAACGCTCCAACTCGCACCTGAGCCGCCAGAAGAAGAAGCCCCTCGAGGACGCCATCGACCGCGTCCTCCAGTTCCGTAAGGAGGAGCTGCAGGACTCGGAGGACTCCGACGCCGCAATTGAGGAGGCCGAGGCGCAGCAGCTGCCCAAGAAGACCGAGGACGAGCGGTTCCTCCTCAACCGCCAAATGACGAAGCATTGGCACTCCGGCACCAGCGCCGGCCAGTCGCCGGGATCAGACATCCCACAGAGGAAGAAGCGGCGTATACAGGACGAGACGGACGACAAAACCCTCCAGAGCGGAGGCGAGGACGCATCGACAACGCCCAAGACCAACGGTGTCTCCAAGGAGGACGGCAAGGAAAAGACGGACAAGGCCGCCATACCAAAGAAGACTCTCCGGCCGAACCGATTCCACGTGGAGAATCCGCCCGCGACCGCCCGATTAGGAGGTGTCAAGGAGATTGAGACGGAGCTGCACGACCTGATGGATGCCGTGCTGAAGGAGCGCGAGGGCTGGCAACGCGAGAGCTGGCGGCGCGTACCGGGAATTCTGCTGTCTGGCCCTGTGGGCGTCGGCAAAAGGTCTCTGGTGCGATCTCTAGCCGCCAAGCTTGAACTTCCGATGATCTCCATCAGCCCCTGCCTGGCTGATCCCGAGCGCATGGAGAAGTCGGTGACGGAGGCCATTGACGAGGCCATGCGACTTGCGCCTAGCATCATTTTCATCGACAAGGTGGACAGGTACATGGCGAAACCTGGGAGCACGTCACACAGCGAGCACCATGAGAGGACAGTCGATTTCTTTGAGCGGCAGAGACATCGGATGCTGCAAGAACTCTCCCCCGATACACACGTTCTCGTCATCGGCACCACCTCCAACATCACCGACGTCCACCCAGACGTTATCCACAGTGGCTCTTTTGAGGAGACTATTCAGATGCGAATCCCCGATGTAGATGCCCGTGAGGACATATTCAAGGTTCTTGTGAAGGGCACTGGGATATCCGACAGCGTCGACTATGCTGAGCTTGCCAAGATCACACATGGGTTCGTCGGCGTGGATATTCGAAATATCGTCAGCATGGCCCAGCGATCAGCCATGACGCGCCGCAGAAGGGCTTTTGCGAGCCGTGTCGACACAGTTATGGTGGATGGGGATCAGCCAGTACCGCCACCGGAGCCTCAAGCCGACGACACCGTGACGTCCGAAGACCTTCGACGCGCTATCAAAGACTTCGTACCGTCTCTACGGAAAGAGGGTTTCACGGTCATCCCTAACGTGAGTTGGGACCAGGTCGGTGCCCTGGACAGGGTCCGACAGCAGCTTCACATGTCCATTATTGGGCCCATCAAAACTCCCGATCTGTACGAAAGCTGGGGTCTCAGTCGACCAGCGGGTGTCATCCTTTGGGGACCTCCCGGGTGCGGAAAGACACTGGTCGCACAGGCCGTCGCCAACGAGGCTCAGGCAAGCTTTATCCTGATCAACGGCCCGGAGCTGCTTAACAAGTACGTGGGAGAATCGGAGCGTGCGGTACGAGAGCTGTTTCAGCGCGCGCGGTCGTCAACGCCCTGTATCCTCTTCTTTGACGAGATGGATTCCCTTGTGCCTCGTCGTGACGGGGCGTCCTCTGACGCCGGTGTCCGGGTCGTCAACGCCTTGCTCACGGAGCTCGACGGTGTCCAGGATCGATCTGGCATCTACGTGATTGGCACCACCAATCGCCCTGACATGATCGACGCCGCCATGCTCCGCCCGGGACGTCTCAGCGTCCGCATATTCGTCGACCTCCCCACCGAGGACGAGCGCGTCGACATCCTACGCACCATCTTCCGGAATCTTCATCCTCAGGCGTCGGAAGCCGAGCTGGCCCGGCTCGAGCCCGTGGCGCGCGACCCCCGATGCGAAGACTTCAGCGGCGCGGATCTGGGCGGCCTGCACATCAAGGCGGCCGAGTGCGGCCTCGCGAGGTGGCTCCGCAAGGAGAAGACGGTCAAGGACATTGACGAGGAGGACTGGGAGCACGCGCTGGCGACGACGGTGAAAAGCGTACTGAACCCGGAGTCGTACAGGAGGTTGGACGTCAAGCTGGGCAAGGAGAAGTAGATAGATTTAGAAGGCTAACATAGAGTATACCCCCCGTACGTACGTACAGACTATGAAATTGCGGAGCGTTTGCTCCGGAAAACAAGAATTCTTGTTTCATTATTCCCGTTGAGTAACCAACCACTTTTCGTATCCACATCAATACCATGCCCAATGCGCACAAGGCAAATACGAATGATGGCCGAACATTGACTCGTTATAAATGTCACCGGTGAACGAAATCACGCGAGAAAATTTGCGAGGCCAACCGAATCTCTGACACAATTCATGATGTATGGGACGAGCAGGGCAAAACGCGAGAAAAGAGGAGTGTAATAAATGAGTACAAGCCCAGCGCCGGGAGCTGTGACTATTGTGTGGTGCTTCTATAATACAATCGCCATGTCCCCCCCGTCTATCAATGTGATATCATTACACGCGTTGTGCGAGCCGCTTAAGCGGTGGAGTCCTTGAGGTAGCTGCAGAAACTCGATTAGCAATGACTCGGGAGAGCCAGGGGGTGGAGGAACAAAAACGTACGCAATGAGGTCATCTCTGTCCTTAGCCTTCTTGAGGCCACCGAAGGCCATCTTGGTGCCGGGGATGTACTTCTTGGGGTTCTCGAGGTACTCGAAGAGGGTCTTGTCGTCCCAGGTGATGCCCTTCTGCTTGTTGGCATCGGTGTAGGCGTAGCCCTCGACGGAGCCGGTCTTGCGGCCGAAGAGGCCGTGCAGGGCAGGGCCGATCTTGTTGCCGCCGGCAGCGTCGACGGTGTGGCACTGAGCGCAGCGCGTCTTGAAGAGGTTGGCACCCTTCTTGATATCACCTGGGCTGCGTGTCAGTGATCTGCTGCTGCTGTGTGCGCCGGTGCGGTGAGGCCAGGTGGTGCGCTCGGTGATGCTTGGATGACCATTGCGAGAAGTCGAAAGCCGAAGGACGATGCGAAGAAGGCCGTGCGCGTTGCGAAGCTGAGAGGGCAGAGCTGAGGCTGCGGCTGTGCGTGAGCTCTGGCGAAAATGACGCAGGACCGAGTGGTGTCTCGGGGGCGCGCTTGTGATTCCGGGTGCTCGATACGCAAGTCTGAAGCTCAGCAGCGTCTCCCAGATCTGACGCGGCCTTCGTGTTCATCGTCCAGGGCGTCGTTCATCTTCAATGGCATCCGTAACAATCGACCGATCTAACCTCGGCCATCGACGGGTTGAACTCACCACCAGCCATTGTGAAGGTTATTAAGTTGGAATAAAGATCCTAAAAATGAAAGGAATTCTTGAATGATCCAAAACTCGGGGTCTTGGATTCTAAATCGGTCGTCTAGAGGTATGGAAGCGTGGATGTGAGGGAAAGGAGGGAAGAAGATCAGGGCAGGAGAGAAAATCGAAAAAAGTTTATCATGACAGCATTGAGATTGCCCAGTGACCGGGGTACATGGGTTACTTCCGTGCTGGCGCCACAGTGGCTGGAGCTCAGCAGGCCAATCAAGTGCGCAGAATTACACACACATGCCTCATCTTCGGCCTCGCCGGGTGAACTCGGGTGTCTTGGACTGGTGGGATTGTGGGTGATTGTGGGTTGTCGGTGCTCCGGAAATTCCGCTTTTGGGAAAGCTCGTGAGCCGACGAAAGCCTTAGCTTCGGTCGCCTGCTTATGTAACCCTCTCCACTTGGAGGGTGCAGAAGTTGTGCATTGCGTGAGGGCATCGAGATCTTTTTCGAGGTCCGGATACGCCTTCAATACCCAACGACGTCGGACGGCCAGAAGCCGAACCACGGAGCAATGGCGTCGAGAACCGTCATCCCTCGCTTCTTGCTCCCGCTCCAGAGCCCCCTCTGGCGCGGAGCCCGCATCCAGCCCTCGCAGAACCTCCTCCTCCGCTTCTCGACCAGCAGCAACAAGTCGGCCGCAGCCGGCAAGGACGGGAGCAGCAAGCCCATTGTGCTCGAGAAGCCGCTCAAGTTCAACCCCCCGTCCCATGGGTCTCGTCTCCGCAAGAAGAACACCCTGCCGAAGCACTATGGCCCGTCCCTGACCGCCGACGAGATCGCCGCCCAGAGGCAGAAGAGCTACCCCGGCATGATGGCCCCGGAGGGCACCTGGGCGCACTTCTTCTGGCATAGCCGCATGCTGCACGTCTGCATCACCATGGTACGTCCCTACTCAGGCTTGCTGAACTCTCCCTCCCACTGACTTTTTTCTTTCCCCAGGGCACTCTTTTCATTCTGGGCATCTTCACTTTCTTCATGAACTACGCCATGAACTCCCCTTTCAAGGACCAGGTCCCGCCAATCTCGGACCTGTGGCGCCATCCGATCAACTTTGCAACGGCTTGGAAGGACGTTATTGCCATGCACGAGAGGGACAAGGCCATCAAGGCCTACGAGCACCGCATCGCCAATCAGAACGATGTCGCCAAGCGGAGGTACTACATGAAGATGCACGGCATCGAGGCCAAGGACCCCATCACTATGGTCTTTGGCAAGAGCGATGGCAAGTCTGTCGAGGAGATTGAGGCCGAGGCCATGGGCCGCGACCCCCCGCCTCCCCAGGAGGAGGAGAAGCCCAAGGAGCGCAAGAAGCTGTTTGGGATCTTCTAAGCCCCATCCATGTATCATGCAAAATGTACAATATCTGGTGTACCATATGTAGGAGACGTAGCCTATTCATGAATCTCATCATTATATTTTCTACAAGTAGGGCCGAAGGTCAATGCTATGCCAGTTCCACGCCTTCTAGCCCATCGAGCACCTCATCTGCGACACCGCCCTTCTCCAGAACCGCCTGTATTATCCCATCAATGATGGCGAACTTGGTCCCTCCCAGCGGGGCCTTCCACACGCCCTCAACGTTCTGCTGCCCTGCGATCTGCTGCTGCTGCTGTTGCTTTTGCTGCTCCTTCGACGCTGGGGCGCTCCCCGTACCCAGGTTCGTCCCGTCAGGCATCCCCGGCGGCGTCAGCCTCGAGGGCGGATCAACCATCCGCACCGACAGCAGTCGCAGCTTCCTGTCCCCACCGTCGACATCCATGTCGCCGGCCTTCTGCCCGCGCGCCGCCTCGGCCACCGACACGGCCAGCGCCGACTCGGCCACGGCGAGCTCCTCCCCGGACGGGTCGAAGATGACGTTGTCGCCCACGGCCACGACGAGCAGAGTGATGGGCGGGCGCGCGCCGGACTCCCCGCGCGGGTACAGGAATTGCGACGCCTCCCAGTCGTCGTCAAACATGGGGTCCTCGTCGCCTTCGGACTTGAGCCGCG
Organism: Amphichorda felina; assembly: GCA_016490725.1. NCBI lineage: Eukaryota > Fungi > Ascomycota > Sordariomycetes > Hypocreales > Bionectriaceae > Amphichorda > Amphichorda felina. Next base: position 29,388 of record JAEMHR010000114.1, read on the forward strand.
GTAGCCTCGTGGCCAGCAGGGCCAGATGTGTCGTGAGGGAGAGGAGGGGGAGGGGGTATGACTGCGGGGGGGAGATGAGTAGAATCTGTAGCTCTGGTGTCAGCATACTGGGCCCAGTGCTTGTGAAATCAGAGAAGATGCAGATAGGCTCACGTCGAGGTATAACCGCCAGTGGAACCGTCTGTTAATCCACAGCTTCTGGGCGAACTCGCCATCGCCAAGCAACGCCTCCCTCAGCATCTCGGCCAGGTACACGGTCCCCGCATCGTCGTCCCTCAGGCCGGGTATCTCCACCGTCATCTCGACCCAGTCCCCGCGGGCCTGTCTGCGCGCCTTGGGGTCGCGGTCCCGCTCGTCCTCGTCCTCATTGTCGGCCCTGGTGCGCTCAATCTTGGCCTTGACGCCCACGATGGCCTCCGTCCCATCGGAGAAGCACACCCGCGCGCTGCCGTTCGTCCCCGGAAGGATCCCCGTCTCGGCCGTCAGCGGGCGGAACTGGGTCGGCGCGCGGCCGTCGGAGCGGATGGGTGGTCGGAGGGAGAGGGAGCTGTGCAGGTAAGCCAGCTCTGCCGGCGAGAGGAGGACCTGCTGTGTCGCCATGGCCACTGATCCAAAGGCGACCGGGTTTCAGGGGCAGTTGATCGTCGGAGGAGTGCGTGGCTGGGCCAATGTGGTTCTGAAGTGAGATGGTCAAGAAATTTTGATGTTGCTTGAACAAGTTCAGGCGCTCACCGCGGTGAGGGCTGCATGGTGGGGTCTAGCGCCCAGTGTGGGGAGCTCTCACCGACACCGACACCGTGAATAGAATTATAGATCAATGATGACTTCACACTCATACCCAATCACGGTGGCTTAGTGATGATGAATGAGACCCATGAGAGCAGTCATGCTGAAAATGAGAAGTAATTGCGGCAGCCAAGGTGACATGAATTAACGATTCATTTTGAGACGCCAATGTGAGGCCACTGCAACATCATCATTCACTCACCACACCACAAGTTAGTATGCAATCTCATTTAAACCTAACTGCACGGCAAGTCTCCTAACAATTGTTCATTCATCGGCAAGGGATAATAACCAGGTTGCAATTTGGTACCGATGGAGCCCCGCATATCCAAATAGTTTCTCCTTGAGCCCATATCCGAATTCCCGTGATAGAAGGAACTGATGATCTAAACCCAGAATAGATGCAGAAAAGATCCAATCATTCAGCGAGTGAGGTCGATGCAAAGGACGTTCACAGAATCAGCACCCAATGCCGCTACCAGCTCCGCGACGCCAGCTCTAACGCCTGGCCACTTTGAGATGGTGCTCGAGTCCCAGCCGATTAGGTCGGAGGTCTCATAAAGCGGTCCGGTTCGCATGCCCTTAAGTGCGATATGGTCTAGATCAATCTTCTCCATGTCGGAGAGAGAGAGTATGCCTGGCATTTTGGAATGGAAAAGCGAGTGGTCGCCGTCATCAGCATTGTCACCCTTTTCCCCATCCTTCTCTTTACCGTTCGTCTCAGCCGCACTATCCTGTTCACTTGATCCGTTGAGCTTGGGTGCCTTGCTGGGGGGTGGCTCCCCAGTATCGGATTTTTCAGTACCCTTCTGCCTCTCCAGATAGAGGCTGACAAAAGGCTTCTTATCCAGGAGGCTAAGGACAGACTTATCCAGCAAGTCCCATTGAAGAGTCTCAGGGTCCAGGATGTACTGCGGGGCATAATCGATTTTGTACCTCATCTTGGGGCAGCTGTGGATGTAGAATCCAGGATACCACCAGCGGTAACCTTCCTCGGAGGCCAGGGCAATCTCGTGAAGCGCACCAAGCTTGCCAGGTGTGAACAAGTGAATGCTCTCATCGTAGAGGAAGTAGACGGAGCTGACGACGTCAGGCAGAAGATCGAGCACCCCGATCGCAACCAACCTGCCATCAAGCCTGTAGCACATGTGATACGAGCCCAGCCGTCGTTTCTTCCCATCAGGAGTCGTCATTGTCTGGCGTCTCAGAGGAGAGCTGCAGAGGAAGCGGGTGAAGGACCGGCGCGTCCTGTCTTCGGGAGGGTCATGGTGGACGTTCTTCTGATAGTTGTCATAAACCTGATACTTCTCTTCGGTGAAGTTGTCCTCCTCGAGCGTGACGACAAATTTGTGGGCAGGTTCAGGAGGCGTCTTGATTTTATCATACTCGGCCTCGTGGATGCGTTCCGTTAAGATGAACTCATTGTTTCGTTGTTTGGCCTCCTCTTTGGTCTTCGGGTATAAGCGTGCTGCCTCCTTAATGTAGTCGTCGCCGAGGACAAAATGGTTGAAGCGATTCGCTGTATGCCTCTGAGCCCTCGAAGGTTTGAACTCGTAGGAGTCAAGTCGGATGGTGTAGTGCGGACAACAAGAACGGCGCTGGTCTGGGCGATAAAGGAGTTGTCCCGAACGCCTCCAGCATCGGTCGAGAATTGTCTGGTAAAACTTAGGGCTTAGCGATGTAGCACTCGCGTAGTACGAAAAGCCTGGGCCCCGTAATGGAGTTGTTAGTCTTCCATCGTGTTGTGTGGGGTGCTAGTTGCCGTGGAAAGCTCATGGGAAGAGATGGCTGTTGTGAGTTTTGTGCCTGGCACATAGTCTCAAGCTAGCGAGACCATATGAGAGCAGTCTATGGTTCATTTGGGATTTTAGGGGTCAGGGATGTGGTTGGAGGAGGAATTCGGGCAATGCCCATATTGTTGTGAAGGTGTTGTACGTTTGGACTGACTGTTCCCTCCGGTGCCACAATAGCCACATCTGGACGAGTTCGAATATCCTTGTACTAGCGTCAGTGTCTTTATCCCCGTAGTTTTGAGTGGAAGTAGTAATATAAGTAGAAACATGTGTAACGTCAATCCACCAAGGGGTCCCATTCCACAGCATGATCCAGATGTAGGGTGGTGCATGTGGGCGAGTGGCTCTGACAACAGCCAGGCAACCTCCACCTATGAGTCATTTGCCTGCAGCTTCTTCACATGATGAAGTCCGTGGGGGTTTGGTGAGATTTGTGGTGTAGTTGTTGTGACAGTTAGGAATATGCTGATGGGAAGTGCTAAGGATGCTGTTGGGCGATAGGCGAGCAGCAGTGGTATCGAGTCGGAGGGGGTCCGTCTATGAGGGGCTTGATAGTTGGCAGGGCCATTTGGGGGTTTCACTTTACAGCAGGAACGGAAGCTGCGGGCGTACAGTGATGGATGGTGGTGTATGTCGTTGGTGATGGCCGGGGAGCCCGGGGCTCCCTGGCCGGGTAGTACGGGTGAGAGGTACAGTCGGGGGAGATTTCGCCCCCATGAGCCCATGGGTAGCTGCGGGGGGCCAACTACATCTGGTCCTGTGCCCACGTGTGTGATCAAGAGGGTAGGAGGTAATGGGGAAGACGGGGGAGCCATCCGGGGATCCAATTCTGTGGGGGGAATAGCTGACTTACCGATCGGGGAAATGTACTCATAGTCGGCGAAGGCGACGCCAGTTGGCCGTGTGCCATCCGGTTCCATGGCGGGAACGTAAGAACCGCATAAAAAGAGGCCTGGGGACTTATGGAGCTGAAGAGCGTTCTTATGTGTGGTCGCAAGACATGGGGCTTGGGAGCAACGAGAGAGGTGGGTCGAATAGAACAAGGACTGATGAGGGGGTAGAGGAGCCGTACGGCGTCGACTGTGGCGAGAAGTAAGAGGGGGGGTTGTGTCCTGACAAGGCCGAGAAATGAAGCCCCCCGCGCGTGTGGTCGACGATGGTTGGGCCGAAACACAGCGTGACGGTGCTCTGTGGTCTCTGGCAGATGGGGGTTGAGGGCTCAGCTCGCTGTTTAGAGCCCTAGGTCCACGGCGTGCAGAGGGTAGAGCGCAGCGTATAGACCACGCCACAATGCTGGATCCAGAGAGAGGGAGATCCCGGAGACTTAGTAGTGGGCGAGCGAAGAACTTGGGCAGATGGGCAAGAGCTTGAAGTGCGATGCGGTCAATATCGTGGTCGAAACTGGTTGGAGTGAGGTGAAGATGGCGGTGGTGGGGTAAGTGGGGTTGTGTTTGAGGTCGGGTAACTTCAGTCCCAGTTGCAACTCAGAAGGCAAGCACCATGGAAAACTCTCGCAAAACAATACCTTCTGCGTGGATAACTCCCTGACCGCTAGAACGGGCAAGCGCTCAATTACTTGGATTTAGGACAACACCAGCGTGCCATGTATTAGAGGCTGTTTTTCCCATCATATCTTCACATCTTGGAAGATTGAGATTGCTCCAATGCTCCGCCTCTCTTCAAAAACTGAACTGGGCCATCACTAGACCTCCGTGGCTTCCTGGTCTTGCAGCTGGCAGAGCCCCAAAAGAGCAGCTGCACAGTACTATTATGCGGCATGATCATCTTCAGAGGTACAAGTTACGCCCCCGTCTTGGGTCACCTGTTGGAGGGCATGGATCTGCGCGTATCGTTCAACACGTGTCCTGGCTCTTGAAGCATACCCTGGCAAGCCGGACAAATAATAGCAACCACCTATCCGTACCTAGTTATTCGTACCTACTGGAGTCTGCCTAGCCTCGCATCGCGTACTCACATCAGTACATGGGGTAATATGTGTTGGTATGGCCCCGTGTGTTTGTTTGGAAGTGCTGGGCCTTGGCATGGATGGCAGAGCTGTCATTCTTACCTACTACTCGTACTAGGTCTACGGATACCTACGGTACATACGTACACGTACTCGTACGGATGCTAGGTCGACTCTCCCACGACATATCCACGCAGCACGAGGATACATTGCTTACCATCCGGGTAGTGATCTTCCACAGTCGGTATCGCCCGAGGGTGTCCGAAACAGCGGCCACCTAGGCCCGACGGTAGCACAGCATCCAAGACATTCTGGAGTGCAGCGACCCCCCATCTGGGACACACCCACGAACCGCCCGTGGCCGAGACCACTTGCAGGAACGCAGGTGCGTGCATATTGGTAGTATCCCTTTTTCGTTGTGTTTTTTTTAATCGATATAATCTCACCTCTATGCTCAATGGCTTGTTTTTGCCAGCACCCCTCTCCCGCCCTAGTGACGCACCTCCTGCGAGCTTGGTGGCCTCGGCGACTCGGGGCTCTCTTCTCAATCCCGATCGGCTCTTGCATACCCGTATAACGTACCCAGGCAGAGCGAGGTCGGGACTGACAACTCCGAGTCACTCACATATTACTACAGTGTACGGAGTTTCGTACGCCTAGATAACAGGGTCCCTGTGGCCCTATGTAATGATACCCAGATCAGGGTCCACGGCATGGAGTCGCGACCCATGAACTACGAGTAGTTGATCGAGTCGCTTGTGCCGGACGCGGCGTGTAAAAACCCACTGTTTTTGCTCGTCCCGTGTCGGCTCCTGCCATTCTGTGAATATGACACGAGACATGCCACGGCCTTGTAGCCAGCAGAGCAGTCTAATTCTACCCCAGTTGCTGTACCATGTACTGCTACCAAGTACTTACCTGGGTAGGCATGAAGTAGCTTTCCTGTCACTCTGTCCTGGGATATACGGGTTCCTGTTCGTCATTGTCTTGTATCGTCCCTTGACGGGGGACCCTGTCACTACCTCAGGCACTGTCGGCGACTCAGCGACATCATCACCGCCTTCATCGCCTCGATCAGTCATCCGGAACCTGAGCTGCCCTCGCGACTGTGCGTCGGTCACCGCCCTTCTTTTCACATTGTCTTTCGGCGCCCGCCGTTCCAGGCCTGAGGCGCTCCTACAGCCTTGAATCGAGGGCGGGTGGCACCGCAAGCGGGCAAGTCCAAAAAGGCGCCACGCTGCTTCCCAAGTTCCCACCCAGGAACGCGGTGTTTCCAGGCCCGCCAACAGAGTTTTGCCTTTGACCCAAAGGCTCCACGGGCTGGACCCAGCACCGCGCAACTTGATACTACGAGTAGAGTACTAAGTGACTAACAGTTGATACCCGAATATTAAGAGTGCCTCTAGTTTTAAACTGCAAGCCAGCATTTCCTCGTTAGTCCCCACCCACTGTGGGCTCACAGACAGACGCTTTCCCTGCCCGATCTCAGTCTGCCCTGCCCCAGCTCCAAGTTGGCTCGTATTACCTACCCGTATACCCGTACTCTCTGACAGCAGCGTCAGCTTCCAGCACCCAAGATCCAGCCAGATCCAGCCAGATCCAGCCAGATCCAACATCCAGGCTGATCCGGTGCTCGTACACCCTTTGGAGCCCATCCGCCGTGCTGGTGCCACCCCGAAACTCCCTGGCTCCCGGTCTTTAGGCCCCTGCAACTCCCTGGAGCTCAGCGGCCCGCCACCGACCCGGCAAAACCACACGGCTCCCACGTACAAACCGCTCGCAGAACATCCTCCTCTTTTCCCCTTCTCCCCAGGCTGCCCCTGCGCGCCTGGGCTTCTGCAACGCCCAGCGAAAGAAAGTTGCGAGCAAACCGAGACTGTTCGAAGCTTTAGATCTTTGTGGTTTTCTCCCACCCATTTTCTCTTCCTTCTCCCCTACCGGTCTCTATTCACTGAACAAACTCTCGTGATGGCGCTTTGATCAGCCCACCGCCCCGCGTCGCAGCCTTCCGACTTGGGGAGACTCTCTCGCTCGTCACCACGACTTCTGCCGTATCTTGGTCGACACCGCGAAGCCTCGTGCTCTCTTTCCAGCGTCCTTTGACACAGCTGGCGCTCGGTCAGCTGGCATTAGGCCTTTCGTTCCGCCCCAAAGGGCTGCCGAAGATCCCGACCGACAGGCGAGGTCGCCTAGTGCGGCGTACCATCACGCACAAGACCCAGGACCCGAGGCGCATATCCCGCTCGATCCCGTTAATATGCCTTCCAACGGCAACAATGACTCGAGTAGTCGTTCGATGCACTCCCGGACCGGAAGAAGCAATCAACGTGAGTTATTTGCGCCATGAGAGCTCCCGTCCTCGAGCTTGCCTGCTTTGGTTGTGCATCGGCTTGAGTTGCTTGCTTCTTTTTTTTTTTCCTGCTTCTCTCCCGCTCCCCATTGGCGCCTTTTGGCTGCACACACACGTTATGCATATACCCACGCCAACGCTGCAGCCTCGTGCTCACGAGAGTGAAGAACTAACATGGTCTCCTTGTCCGCTCTACAGGCTACAACTCGGCCGGTGAACGACTCGTCGCCGGTGTCGTCCCGCTCACGCCGGACCAGAACCACGTACTCCTAATTCAGTCGACCCGTCGCAAGGGCTGGGTCCTGCCCAAAGGCGGCTGGGAGTCGGACGAGACGTGTGAGGAGGCCGCCACCCGCGAGGCCTGGGAGGAGGGTGGCATCAACGTCCAGATTGACTTCGCGCTCCCCAGCATCGAGGAGAAGCGCGCCCCCAAGTCGTCCAAGGAGCGCTCCGTATACTATTTTTACCAGACTACCGTGGTCGAGGAGTTTGAGGAATGGCCCGAGCGGCACAAGAGGGAACGTCAGTGGTTCACCTACTCGGACGCCCTGAAAGCCCTCGAGATGCGGCCGGAGTTACAGGAGGCTCTGGAGAAGTCGACCATCAACCGCTCATAGCGGTCTGGGCTCTGATGCCACCACACCCCAGGGCACCTTCAACTTTATACCCCTTTCTTTATACTCTTGGCGATACAGAACAAAAAGGCTTTGATTAGAGAGGACCGGTTTCCTAAATTGATCATGTGGTCACATGAGAGAGTGCGAATCGAGCAGTAGAATCCGAGGATGGTCAAGTGGTGCACCTCTAGATGCTTCACCCATCCGATTGCTAACAACACTGGGGATATACATCTGTTTGGTTCCATATCGGGCGTTTTCTGGGCGGCAAACTATGATAGAGAGGCCTTGGTAAACCTGTGAGGCACCGGGCAATATTTGGCCAGCAATAGTGGAACCGGCGATGGAGCACGGGAGATACTCTGCCTGTCCCCGACGCTGGTATAACATGATGGAGCTTTGATAGAGATGCAGATGTTATACGCTTCTGCTGAGCTGACGGTGCAATACACGCTGCCCTGAGGGTCAATGCAAGAGACTGAGTCTCCAATGTATGAGAGCCCATACTGCGTACCTAGACTAGAATGAAACTTCGCTGTGCAGAATGAGGGCCTCCCCGAATCTCCCTCATTTCGCTCAACAAGTGGCACTGTGCCTTCGGAACTGGGCATTGGCCCTTGCTGTCAGCCCTCAACAATTCTGACGAGGCGCCTCCATCCAGGTAGCTCGACCCAGGTGACTCCAGCCTGTTCTGCCCCTCATCGTGGCGGAACGCTGGAAATCAAATGCCCCTCCATGCACCTTTCTTTTTTGTCCTTAACTCTTATCCCCCTCTGCCCCACGCTAGCTTGTACTTTTTCCGAACGGTCCCCTCTGACGTAAGGTAGCATCCTACTTGGAGGGACGTTGGAAGTCACGTGCTAGTTCTTATCGATATGGCTCGCTGCAACACCGAGAACCTGGGGCGTCGAACGACGTTTGCGAAGGGCGAATCAAGCTCCGGGCGACGGACGACAACTTTGCTTCGCAACTTCCCCACCGCGCAACAGCCATGACCCAATGACGAGAGCATCGAGCTCATTGATGGACCTTTACACCGATACTTGAAGCCTGCACATTTCTTCCCATCTTCCTCTTTCTATCGAAAGCACAACGAAGCCCGCCCCTCGTCGTCCAGCGCCCATGCTATAATGGAGAACCTCTCGATATCAGACGCCCCTCCGCAGGGGGCAGCGGCGCAGCCAGCGCCCCCCGGTCCGCCGACCCAGCTGCCGCCGCAGATGTTCACGACGGCCGCGCAGCTCCTTGACCTCACCGACAGTATGCCAACCCGGTAGAGTCCCTCCTTTTCGCCGCGCCCACCGTGAGGTGGGCGGGGAGAAGGAGGAGAACTTGGTTGTTGTTTTGCTGGAAACCGCGGACATGGCTGACACGGAGCGCTTCTGCAGAAAAGCTCATGATTGCCCTGCGCGACGGGCGGAAGTTGATCGGCGTCCTGCGAAGCTGGGACCAGTTCGGTGGGTGAAGCCCCAGGAGATGCCAGAGAAGCACGGTAGCAAGAAGGGGGAAAGCTAATCAGAGGCGGGGGGGAAACAGCAAACCTAGTCCTGCAGTCCACCGTCGAGCGCATCTTCGCGCCGCGACCCCACGCCGAGAGCGACGGCGCCCTGCCGCGGGGCTACTACGCCGACGTGCCGCACGGCATCTTCCTCGTGCGCGGCGAGAACGTGCTGCTGCTGGGCGAGATTGACCTCGACCGGGACGACGACCCGCCCCCCGGTTATGAGCGGGGTGAGCCGGAGATGGTCAAGAGGCTGGCGGAGGAGAGGAAGACGATTGACAAGGCCAAGGAGAAGACGCGGCTTAGGAAGCTGGCGAGGATAGGGTTCGAGGGGGAGAACCTGGGAGATATGGTCCTTTGAGGGGCTTACCAGAAGCAGTATCAAAGATTAAGCGTGATGGTTTGGAACTTCCTAGTTTGGAGGAATGGATCAGCAGGCTGCGGCGAGGGTTGGTCAAGGAGGCAGAATATTGTGAAATGCCTCGTGGCCAGGAAGTAGGACACGGTTTCTAAATGCGAGCAGCGTTGCCAACGACGCTCACTGGGCCCTCAAGGAAGATATGAGTGGTGGAGACGGAACAAATTCAAGATTCTTGCGCTTTCTTGCCCCCGAATATCCGTCTTTAAGTTCACTTACAGGTACTTGAGGGACTACTTAGCCTGAAGTAAAAAATATTACAAGTGCTTTAAGAAGATCCTGAATCACGATTCCTCGGGAAGATCAGCCCACGGGTTTGAAAACAAACTTGGGTACTTTCTATACTACTAGTCTGCCCCTCGAGATTTTGAGTCGTAAGAGTTTCCTTCGCTACTAACTACTACGTCGTATACCTAGGTACTTAGTAATTGCGGGCACCCACGATTCCAAGTCTATCATTCATGGGTACTAAGTTTTGGGTTCGTGGGCAAATAGGGGTAACCAACTGGACAATGAGTAATAGTCGTAAGTACCTACAATGCTAGATCTAGAATAACATATGGCTGGTTTTGGGGATAAGACCAATTGTCAAGCCGTAGATTCCGTTTTGGTGAGGTCTAGCATATAGGTCATATTAGATGGGCGTTTACGGCGATCATTCACAGCTTTAGGGGCACAAAGAGGTTATTTTCTGAAGTGAGAATTTGAGACGCATTGTGAATTTAATGTATCCCCCAAATCGACTCATCATATCCCTTTCCCACCCTGCCTCTGTCTCATCTCTACACTGTTCGTAATCATATTGGGTGCCTGGGAATTACACCCCTCTAGGCTACCATAAAGTCTTCTTGGTCTGCCAAGCCCATGTTCCGCAAGGTGCGAGAGTTGATGACGGTGCTTCCTGGTCCGTAGTAAATGAAAAGTGTTTTGGCGTGGTTGCAGGATGCAAAATGCTGCAGGAAGGTTTGGGGGCTGTGATAGTACATCTGGTTAATGTTGTATAGCACGCCGACTCCCATAATGCGAGCTCCCTGGCATCCTCTGCAGGAGAGTACAGGTAGGAGGTCTTTGGTCCCTTGGTCAAGACACGGAAGTACGGTCGTTGACATGCAAGTCCACAATGGGTCCTTTGAAGCGGCGTTTCGAGCACAACTGACGATATGCGGATCTAGGTCCCCTGAGTCCGAGCTGAGTACGTCAATTGCCTGCTGTATAGAAACCAAGTTCACTGGTCTGAAGCGACGAGTTGAATATGACTTTCGATTGGTGCGAACGACAGGGACCAGGCGTTGCAGTCTTGCAGGGGAGATTTGGAGGGCACGCGCCAACCCGCTGAGAGAAGCAACGTCGTTGGAGGGCCAGTTGTTAGTATTATATAGGCACCTCAGACAGCACCTTGCTGTGCCAGGAACGTAGATGAATGTGGCAAATTTGCCGCACTCGTGGCACCCTTGTTGTTTGAGCAGACAGTCTATTTCGGCAATTGCGAGTCGACTTCGCTGTCCAATTCGTCCCAGGAGTAGAGAGAAATCTGACGCATGGGTAGCAACGGTGCAAAATTCGGGCACACTACAGACCACCTGGCGTGCGTATCTATTGACTTGGCCAAGGCTAATGCAGGACGGTAAGTCTAGCTCCCGAACGATAGCTGTGAGAAGCTCCAAGGGAAGGTCATTCATGGCACCGAGGCCATGGATTGGGATGGAGAGGAAAGGCTTCGAGAGAGTCGAGGGTGCTTTATTCTTGTCGTGGCTATCCAAACTTAGCATACCCTCATCTAAATTGGATGGATGAGGATAGGCCGCGGCCTTGATGATGGAACGCTGGACGTATGAGAGCTTAAGTGGCTCAAGCCCGACAGGTTCAAGGTGTGGAGGTATGATCCACGGCTCCATGATGGAGATTCGGCTCAACGTCAGAGGTAAGGATAAGGAGTATGAGAGAGATCTGAGAAGGCAATACCGTCGTGAGGGGGGTGCCAAGAGCTAAGAGGAAGCTTTCGTCGATCAAGAAGTGAAAAGAATCAAGAATATATACTGCCCGGTTGCCGGTTGCCAGTTCCTGCCCCCAGCTGGCAGCACCTGCCTCGCAGCTGACAACTACCAGGTACTTAAGGTACTAGGAGGTAGGTTATAGAAGCACGCCTTGTTCCTCTCTATCGCACTCACCGAGGCGATGAGTCTCTACTAGTAGGTACTATCCGTAGGTAGGTAGTTCCTGGGAGTAACACACCAACAGGCGTGGCTAAGGACTGATGAAGCTCTCGTGTCGAAGGGAGCGCCTTATGCTCGTTGTAGATAGTATGAAGCCGCGCCTCTGGTCTCTTACTCAAATGCGAAGTCATATTTCGAGAGGCCCGACGCGGCATAGGTTGGTAGCATCAGTTGCTTCGTATAAAACTACATAAGAGGTAAACTCTGGTATCAAGCAATTAATGGGGAGTCTTTGCGCGGCTCACAGTTGCACACAGGCCAGTCCCCGAGGCCAAATAATCATACAGGCAAATCAGAACGCCCCAGTCTTTCCTTTTTCCCTGCGCCGTGAGAAGAGATTAGTGTCAGTAGGGAAGGCCCCCCAGTTCTGCGCAAACATTATTCGTAGCATCATTTCTCCAGCCCCTCGAACATGGGCGCGGGCGCACCGCCGGGGTCGCGGATGCCTCCCAGGAGCCAGTCTGTCAGTCCCACAAACTTGGCACCCATGCCCTTCTCCCAGTTTCCGCCCTCCTGGGCGGTCTCGATGGTATGGCTCAGGATGCGGCCCTCGCTGTCAAAGTCGAAGATGAAGAGGCCCGTGAAGGCCTTGTTGGCATCGACGCTATCCCTATCCAGGCGCAGTGACTTGAGTATGCTTTTAGTCTCGGCCTCGTCCTTGTTTGGCTTGCGCTTCTCGGACCACCGCACGACGAGCTGCTCGGGCCGGGCGCCGGGCCGTCGGGGCAGGAAGGTTATGGGCTCGGTCGTCACGCGCTCGGCGAGGATCTCGAGCTTGACGTTTCCAATGATGGGCACCCTGTTCCAGGCTATCGGCGACGTCCACAGGGCGGCATTGTATGCGACCCGGCCGGACACGGTGGGTAGATGGGGGTGTGTTGAAGGGAAGAGGTGGAGCGAAATGTTGGGGGCTAGAATCTCTTGAGGTAGTGGCGATTGCAGGAGCGTCGGTAGTCGTTCTTGTAATATCCTTAGAGCTACAGGAGGTCAGGCAAACTATAAATGGAAAGTCGCAATTGCTGAATGGTACTCACTCTTCCCTAGCTTGGCCTTGTTGGGATCCGATGGATTGTCGCCACCACCGCCAGACCAGTGGACGCCTGTTGGGCCGAAGAAGGTCTTGGATGCGTTTATAGGTTCATGATGTATCGGATTCGCCAGCTTCCCTGGACGAAATAGCTGAAGGTCCGCAGGAGGGAGGCTGTCGGCTGCCAAGGGTTGCGTCGCTGGCTGGATTCGAGCTTCTGACGGGCACGAGAGGGTTGAGCGACGGAGTGGATGCAGCGGGGAGGAGCGGCCAGTGCCTTTCAGAGCACTGCGCATCGGCGCAGCCATGGGTGTTGGGAGCCGCAGGAGGAAAACCTCATGAATTGGAGAGTCGGGGCGCGGGTTGGTCGGGAATGGAGGAGCAGAGTCGCAGCTAGGCGGTTGGATCTTTTCTCGAAGCGTCGTGGTCGAGCCACACTGCGTCACTTGGTGGGGCCGGTCTCTGCTGGGAACATGATCGGGGTCCAAATTCCAGTAGTAGTATGAAAGACGCTGAGTATTGGAAACCGAGTGCAGTGGACTACATTGACTATTTAAATTAATGAACTCGGGGCGTTATCTAAGTTTGCCATACCTGACACCCTGTTGATTGTGGGATTTTGTTGGCCCATTTGTATCGAATCAAGAACTCACCATGATAACGCTGTCACGTTGTGCTGGCAGATTGGCTGCCATTCACCACCATCCAGGAAGTGGCTCCCCGACGATCCGCAATCCCAATCACTGTACCTACTTGAATTGTTGAATCACTAATCTTCAATATTTTCCATATATGTGAGATAAACCAGTGCCTAATTGCATGAAACTTAAATAGCGTCTGGTTAGGAAAGACACACAAGTACTAGACCTAATACCGGTTCACCTGTGCGGGGGGTTCAACCCATGATTTTCTGGGAGCGATACCAGTTTAGAGAAAGGACTCTGTCCTCCTCGTAGTCAAAGAGGCTGCGGCGTTGACGGGGAGAGAGGATACGGGGAACCTCGTGCCGACGTTCACACTCGGACTGTCCTCTACAGCCAAGTTCAAAACTCCCGATTCGGGTATATTCGTTATATTCTCTTTAAGAACCTGTAATCCGTTGCCGGCGTTGGAGCATGAGCCCCTTGGAATAGGGCTAGCAGATTTCCAGGCGTTCATGGTAGACGGTTTCAAGGATATAATTGTCGGGCTTGCCGTCCGGCTGTATCTCGTCTAGGAGCTGAGTCCACCCGAGCATGCTGTAGGTGTCGAGCTCGCCCTTGGAAGCTGGCTCTCGGTTTGCAACGACATGCGAGATGCTCGTCGGAGGAATGATTTTGTTTCTCGAATAACGAATGAAACTTCGACTTGCTAACGGGTATACCCGTAGTGCCGCTTTTGTTTAAACTCCAGGGCGGCTGGGAGGGGTCTGCCGCTCATCCGCAGCCTTGCCAAACGGACATCGCCGGACCGTTTATGGGGATATGTCAGCTCCACGTCTGCTTCCAAAATCTGAGCTGTTTCATTCAACATATTCCACCGGTTCTGGTCGAGACAGAAGAATCCTGAGGCGGGGTTGTTCCCGCTCCAACTACGTTGTGAAGCCCGAGACCACGGCGGGAACGACTGTCGATCCAGAGACGAACGCGAAGCTTCCACGCTGTATGGACAGCGTTTTGGATCGCCGCCGGCTGATATTGCACTGGGAAGCCACTGGCGTGTCGATGTTCAAAGTTTTCGGTGATTGTGGTAGTTCCAACTTCCTGGTTCCCAAGCCCCCAGCAATAGCTCAGCGCCACCTTTCCGACCGAAACCAACTCCGACGATAGTCCCTTTCTAGGCATAAGCTTGACAAGAATGTCGCCCTCTTCTCCCACATCTACCAGCCGTACGGCCCATGGCTCGCTGCTCGTGGCCAGGGCATCTCGGTATCTGCACGGCTCGTACGGAGTATTTGTACGTTCTCTTTGCATGACGAATCTGCAGTGACACCAGCAATATCTGGCTCGAAACTTGCTATGCTTGGGTCCTCTACTCATGAAAAGGTGTTAGCTCTGAATTGGCTTTAGAGTAGAAGATTTACGGCTGTTTGTACCAGGGGAGTAGAGCTGAACGCTAAAAGTATCACTGTACGTGAGGCTATGGATCCACACATGAAGCTTCTTGTTGGCAGTGCAGATTTCCTAATCCTCGTCGCGCCCCAGACACATAATCATGGCCTAACCCTACTTGTAGGCTCCGGAGGAGCTTGAGGCTTTCCGGGAGATGAAGAGCGGCCATTGCCCACCTCTTCTGCCTCCCATGACTCGTCGTTGTCGTGTCTTGAGATTTCAATCACGACAACCAGGTCTCGATTGCCTTGCAAACCAGATGGGCTGTTGGAGCCGAGAGAGAGGGAGAGGCCATTGCCCTCATCATCCGTTTCCCATGATTCCTTGTTATTGTTAGCAGTCGGGCTATCCTTTAGTAGATCGTCGGGCCAGTCCATGTTTCTTCCTCTGTAGAAGCGCAAGTCATCTCGATCCTCAATTGCCGCTGACACAGAATCTTAGCTTGCTGTATACCTCACGCATGTTGGTAAACCACTCGCGGCAAGTTTCGCATTTCCACACGAGATCGTCTTCTTGGCCGGCCGATGGTGCAACGTTTTCTTCGGGGGCGACGGTAAAGAGGTCCGGTATCTCGCTGATGACCCCGGAATTGTGAGCTAGTCGTCCTCAGATAGACTAATCACTGCAAAATGGCCTCCCTTAGCGGAGCCATGGCCCCATTGCTCTTCCACAATCAACTTGGATACCTTCTTGAGCACCTCCTCCGGGAGCGTTCCTTTCCTTAGGGTTACCATCGTTGTCAGACTGAACAACTTCAAGTCGAGGACCTTTGATCAACCGGTGCTTGTAGGTAGTCAAATGGGATGCTTATTAGCTATTTATACGGTTGTCAGCAATGCTAGGAGCAAGTTGACAATTAGTAGCCTGCAAACAATGCAAGTTGTCCAGTAAAGCTTGCATGGGGAGGGGGTGAAGCAAGCACGACCCTGAATCCTGAGTGGCAGGCACATTCACAGCTGCAGGATTGAACCATTCAGTGCCCAGTACAGAGTGCCTATGAGTAAGAGCGTAAGTCAGTGGTACATAAGTAGTAGTCAATATCACTATTTGATCTAGGAATAGTCACTGGTCTGGTTCCCGACTTCATAACTCGATTGCTTCTTGCTGCTGCTTTTTGAGCTTTGTCCTTACGGATACGGAGTAGATGAGGAACAATCACTAGGTGGCCGAGGTTCCCTGTTGGTGACCAAATGAGTTGGGAGATCAGGCAGGAGGCTGTGTTTCACGTGACCCGTCAGGTGCCCGCCCACCGCCCATCGATCAGCAGGCGTGTCCTGCCTGACGTACTCGTGCTACAGCTGGCACTCGGCCGCCAACATTCACTTGACCTCTTCCATCATCAAGACGACTCGACTACCACGCTCCTCCATCTCCATCATTTTCTCCGCCACGTCTGCGCAGCGCTGTCCTCCGCATCTTTGCTCTTCCTCTGACGACTTGACTTCCGAAGCTTTCGACCGCCGCCATCATGAATCCCGAGTGGTATGCCCTCCACCTCCTTTTGCGATACCGAAACCCCTGATAGGCCATCTTGGCGCTGACCACAACGTCTGCAGAGTTTCCCCCCCGCGTCGCCCCTGCAGACCCTCCCCGTGGACCGACCGCTGTCCCCATTGCCTCGTGTCTTACATATTCGGAGTCCTAATTGCTGCTGTCCAGATACGACTACCTCTTCAAGCTGCTCCTCATCGGTGACTCCGGTGTTGGAAAGTCTTGCTTGCTGCTGCGTTTCGCCGACGACACCTACACAGAGTCTTACATCTCCACGATTGGTGTCGACTTCGTATGCCAACCCTCAAACCGTTTAGCTTCTCCCACACTCCCGCTAAACTATTCTTAGAAAATCCGAACGATTGAGCTCGATGGCAAGACGGTGAAGCTCCAGATTGTACGTAGAGCTTGCCATGCCACCCCTCAAATACGGATATACTAATGGCGTTATGAATGCAGTGGGACACTGCCGGCCAGGAGCGTTTCCGAACCATCACCTCTTCGTACTACCGTGGCGCCCACGGCATTTGCGTCGTCTACGATGTCACCGATATGGACTCGTTCAACAACGTCAAGCAGTGGTTGCAAGAGATTGACCGCTACGCCACCGAGGGCGTCAACAAGCTGCTTGTCGGCAACAAGAGCGATATGTCGGACAAGAAGGTGGTCGAGTACACGGTCGCTAAGGTAAGAAGAGCATCTGCCGAGTGGTAGCCCGAGATTGCCGCGGGGTCTGTGTCATGTGCACGACATCCCCAGGCTACCACATTGTGTGTACACCGCAAGTGGCTGACAATTAGCAATAGGAGTTCGCCGACAGCCTGGGTATCCCATTCCTCGAGACCTCCGCCAAGAATGCCAGCAACGTCGAGCAGGCTTTCCTGACCATGGCCCGCCAGATCAAGGAGCGCATGGGCACCACGACGGCAAACAACACCAAGCCGAGTGTCCAGGTCGGCCAAGGCCAGGGCGTCGGCTCATCTAACAACAACAGCTGCTGCTAAGGAATGGTATCCCACGGTGGAGCAGGTTGACAGTGTGGTCGGAGCAGGGGGCAAGCAACGACGCCACGGAGACGAGCGGCCCAGGCCTTGTTATGACACCCTTTTCTCGGTTTCCCTCTCTCTTATATTTTTATTTTTTTGCCGCGCATAGAACCAATCATGTTCATTTGGATTTCTCCCGCTCTCCGGCTACTACGACATGACAGACACTTTTGTCCCCTGCGCATTGGAGCATTTCCGGGTTGGCTGGGGAAGAGCAAGGCGATCACAGAGGGAACTCGAGATATATTCGAGACTGGGGGAGGAAAAGGGGAGCAGACTGAACCCAAGGGGTGGCCAAAGATTCCTTTGACTTTGCGTACGCGCAAACTTACGTGTAATTCCTTTCTTCTTTCCTCTCCGTCTGCTCTACGCATGCTAAATTCGAGCTTTTCTTGGGCAAACGGTGGAAAGTTGTTCGCGCGCTCCTTTGCTAATGGTGTCTTTTCCTATCTTGTTTCGTCTGATTCTTATCGTCCTTTTCTCCGCAGTCGTCCGCCATGCTGGGGTCCCTTGAACCAAGGCCTCACGCTGGTTCGACGCTGCCCCTATAGGGAGCGCCTCTGGTATATCCAGAGTGCCGCACAAGGTGGATAGGTAGTGGTTAATTCTGAGAAGGGAGTGGGTAGCTTGGGCATACGTACTAGAATTCCATCCATGACTCGTTCGCCATATACGTGCGTGCCTGAGAATATGAATGAAGTCCGCTTCTAGATTGTCCCAGATCTGTGGATTCCCTTTCTCATTTGATGAGGGGCTCGACTTGAGTCATGCCTGGCTCTCAAGTCCTCGGAGGTATCAACGCTTCTGTGAAGCTTTACCTGCAATATAACCGAGGCCGCCAACTTAGCTTCATGTAAGGTCAAGAGATTTGCAAGATGTTCTTGGACGTTTCTGGAATAAGCATAGTATTATTCAACAGGTTGAGCCCAAATGGTGCAAAAAGACAAACCCAACAGCCAGTAACTGCCAAAAAAAAATAGGGACAGCAGCACTCTTAATAAGAGTGTTGAGCCTCCCGTCCACCCATCCGCCCCATCCGCCCTCGCTAACATTGTTTGGCCGTTTCCAACGACAAGGACATCCTTTCCCACGAATAACCTTCAAATGATACGCCCAAAAGTAATTTAGAAAAGTAAAATATTGGTATTATTGGATAAGTTAAAGAACAATATGTGATAAGCGAAATTATTCGGGAAAATTAGAGGTGCCGTCGATCGGCGCGTCATATCTCGTGCCACAGGCCCCGTAAATACCAGCGGTGTAAATAATATTTAGGCAAGACCCAGGAACTTCAGAGCCTTGCGGCTGTTAGGTTTTTGTAGTTTTGGAGGCTGTTGCATAAAGATGGGCATAAGTCTGCGCTCCTCCATATCGTAGTCGCTATCTTCGGCTGGATCAAAGGCCATGATGGACTCGCCATCAGCTGTGGGCGAGGGCTTCTTGGATGACTTCTTGGTGCCCCGGCCCGTGCGTGTCGTCCTGTACGTCCGGATTGTCTCAGAAATAGACGCAGCTTTGGTGGGCGTTGCCGGAGACGCCAGAATGTGGAAGTCAGTCGTGTTGACTGGGCTCAGAGTGGCATCAGACTTGGGGAAATGGGATACGTTTCCGGGTTGAAGAGGCGGGTTTCCCCTGCCAGAGGCCTCCATGTATGGAGGCGTGACCTGAGGGGCGTCTTCTGGAGTGTAAAATGAAGATATGTCCGTCAGAATCTGCCTGACAGTGGCAATGAAGGTAGCTATCTCCGTGTCGCTTGCGCTTGATGTGAGAATGAAGTTGCCCTTGGATACCGTGAAATCTTCCGCATTTCCAGCTGACAGGCCAGCGGGCTTTCCCAGAGGGTTCTGTGGCTTCTCATCATTGATAGACGCTCCACGGATGTGAGTAAAGCGGCCCAAGTCAGAACTCTCAGAATCGACGATCTGAGCAACCTTCATCAGGTCAACCCCCACAAGCCTCTGCAACGCAAGAATCGTCGAGAGGTGATCCGGCGGATACTCCAATACGAGGTACCTAACCTCTGGGTGGAGGGCCAGATATGTTTCTAGATGAGGGATGATGAGCGTAGCAAGCAAATAGGGGTTGTTGAAGGGGTTGTCGGAGGTTTGGTTGGTCAAAGGTTGGGCCGTGAAAGTCTGCATGGCGTTGGCCAAGAGGTACCTGGACTTGTGTTAGTGATGCCCATCTAGTGTTTTATCAGGAGTTCCCTACCTAAAATCCAGCCTGCCACTGCGACGCATGCCACTCTTCTTGGCTCCAAGCTTATCCAGCAGGCCAATAATAGCTGAAGAATATGTCTTCTTGACGCTTTTCTGAGAGCCGACAGCCAGAATCTGGTCCATCCTTCGATTATTTGCTCTGGGGCTTCCCGGCTCAGCCTCACGGAAAATAGGCTTCCAGAGCCCCTCGAGTTCTGGTAAGAGAGAGAAGCTGAACTGGCGGTAGCCTGACGTCCCGGGCGGGAAGTAGATGCTGAGGACTGATCGGAGCGAGTTTTGAATAGCGACGGCAGTCTGGTTGCTGCCAAATTTGAACTCGTAGAATTTCTCTTCCCTTCTGTGCGAGTCGGGGCAAATGGGACTCGTCTCCGGTATTGGTAGGCGCTCTGCCTTCATCGGTCTAGAGACGCTTTTAACGGGCTTCGGTGGCGGCCAGGTGCTCTGAGCGTAGGCAAACGGATCATACTCGCCAACCTCCACAACGGGCCCTTTATGTGTCTCCTTATCTTCGTAGAGTAACTGCGACGTAGGTGTTCTTGGCTGTTGGTCATTGACAGTGTCTGCCTCTGAGCCATCTGGCGAGTCGGCCAGAATTGGGTAACCACCATCTCTGAAGCTCTTCACAACTGTGTCGAGTATGGCGTCCGAGACCTCGTCCTTGAGGTAGATCAGAAGATCCTCGGTAACTGGAAGAACGGGAACAAAAGCCTCCGGCTCCTTGGTAGCCACCTCAGCATCAGTTCCCCGGTCGACATAAGACGACCGATTAGGTTTTCGATCCCTCTGCGTTGGTGCAGCAGAGAGACTGACGAAGCGCGATGGCTTTGGTCGCACTACAACAGTGCGAGGTCCGTCAATAAGATTCAACCGGCTTGAAGTCGGATCTATTTCATCGGGGACAATCATGCACGAGTGCCGGCGTTGAAGACCCTCCCTATCGGTTTCCACAACCCTAGGAGGAATACAAGGCTCCCGATACTTGGAAACTGAGGAACAGATCCTATCCAAGGATCGAACCCTCGTGATAGGACCCCTGTTAGCCGGTAGTCTCATGTCAATGAGCGACGCCTCGCCGAAAACTACGTCCGCCGGAGAGCGGGAGTCGAACACATCGGATTTCGAAGTAGGTAATGAGTCAATGATTGGCGAGTGCAAAAAAGTTGGACCGTAGATTTCACCGACACAGCTCGGAGATAGCTCAGGGTCGGTAGACGTAGTCAAGACAGACTGGTTCAGAGTCTGCTCATCATAGTGCGTGACTGAAAACTTTGGAGGAATGAGGGGACTGAGCGCATCACCCACGGTTTGTTCGGTGGTAGCTTCGCTGTTGGCTTGACGACCAGATCCGAAAACGAAAAACGGCGCAGCATCGCCGAAGCTGTCAGAATAGCCATACATGGGCAAACTCGCACTCCGCGGACGAGGGGTCAGGGTTAGGTCGAGGTCGTTGGATGGTTGAAGGTTGGCGGTCTGGCGGTCAAGGGCCTCGGCGGCTCGCATAGCCCTCGTTATGGGATCCTCGTCTAATTCGCCTGACGGTTGTTGTTGCTGTTGCGTTTGTGACCCCAGCTTCCGCCTCCGTTCTTGATCCTGCGGTGAGGCTCTGGGTGATAGGCTGGAGCCCGAGTCCGCCTCCGCGCCATCACCCCTGTTCTCGAAAGCTGCATCTTTCTCAGTCCATTTCTTGGCCTGCAACTCCAGTCCTCCCAAGCCTTCCTTAACCAAGAAGTTGAACATAACCTCAGCTTCGACCTCGTCTCCCTGAGTCTCGTGCCTCATGATATGCTTGATGCATAGCGCCTGGGCGCTGGGCGTTCCACCATTCATAAAGACTAGCCGCTTGTCGGATGGGGTAGAAATCTGAAGAAAAGCGCGTGCTGTCTCATTGCGAGTCATGAGAGCATCATGGGTCTTCCGAATATAGTCATGCACCTCGTAATTCCGGTGTCCATCGTCGGTCGGTAAATAGCAATGGACTCCGGGAAGAATGAGGATCTGAGGGGATGTAGGGAGAAGACGTAGCTGAGTCGAGATGGTTTCAAGGTGACCCTCAAAAGCGACAATGCTGCCTGACGCTTCGGAGTCGTTTTGAGGACTTGCGTTGACCGGGGTGAGGGTATCTGCTGGAGGAGAAGTTGGATTACTCCTCATGGTAGAGAAGCGTGAAATGAGACCAGGCATTGCGCTGAGGGAGGGGCCGTGGCCTAACCCATTCGAGTCCGGTTCTGGTATTCTCGTAGTGATCGCGTTGGGCGAAGATAATAGGCAGTTGGCGATATCAGATCTCATCCGCAGCTTCACTAGTCGCTGGTTTCGTCCTTAGACCATGTCTACAGGAGATGGCTGCCTCTGGGAATTCAAACGATGCGAAGGTGTGCGATGCAGCTATACAATGCTCACCTGAGCAGTGCTGAACCGGTACCGAGAAGTGGGATGAAGTGGACGTTGTAAGAAGAGAATAAAAAGGAAGACAGGCCAAAGCAACGGGAGATGAAAGAAATGAGACAGAGCAGAGTGAGGTTCTGGGGAGAAGAATATTGGGCAGTGGAGAGAAACCCGAAGCAGTTGATGGAGGACGGAGGTGGATGTTCCCTTCCCTTCAAGGATCATCAGAGTCCGGGAAGGCGCCAGGAAGGCACCGCCAGGGAGGCACCAGGGAAGCACCAACGCGCCATGGCCCCCGACGGGAGAGGCGCTTGCTGTTGGTCTCTATCACTCTGCCACTCTGCACGGTACCAGGTACTAACCAAATTGCACCCTGCAGGTACGCCAACCGTCCGATCCCCAGGCTTCCTTCCGCCTCTGGTCCTCCTCTTCTTCCTCACTCGCTGGACATGTCCAGAGTCGTTGAAACAGCCGGGATGCCCCCGGCGGCTCTTTGCACCGACTGCCAGTTTCCCCATCTCTTGATCTATACTGCTCCGTATGTACATTGTCATAGTAGATGAGGGACGCAAGCCAAGGTGTGGGACCCCCGACCCAGCTGTTGCTGTTGGTGAGGAGATAACCCAATTTCTCAATTCCAACCCAGCCTTGTCAGCTTGGTCACTTCGATGGCAAACAAGACCCGCGCTCCACCATCCACGATTCCACGATTCCACGCTGTGGGCCGTGGCTCGGACAAGGACCGGGGTTGTTGATGTGTGAGTTGTCGCCCTCCCTTGGCCCCTTGCAGCACATCATCTAGATTCTCTCCATGTCGCTGCCACGTCGCAAACATCGAATCGCCCTCACAGTCGCCATGACACACGAATATTACCATTGGGATGCAAGGTGAGCGGGCGTGAACACTTCCCGCTTCCTGGCTTCATGTCCTCCTAAGGCCCATTTGCCGCCGGCACGGTTTCCTTGAGCCATTGCTCACAGCTCAACGCCGCTCAGTTCCAAGCTGGGGGCTTAGGCAAACCGGCCAGGGCTCGTCGCTCAGCCACGGGGGCTGGCAAGCTGGATTGCTGGAATCGTAGCAATTGAAAGATCGAGCAACAGGGGGGGGGCCAACGACATGGGCTGCGGGGCGCCGGGGACCTCGACGGCGCCGGTGACCCAGTACTCTGTAGATTTGAATCATTTGATCGGCCATATTTTGGTCCACGTTGCACAGGTTCTGTGAGGGGTGCCCAGTCCGCTTGTTGTTCACAACGTCACCCCCGTGTTTGGCGCTTGTGCAAGGGCCAGTGTGCATCCAGGCGACTCGCAGTCGGTCGGTTGCAAGCACAGAACTCGGCAAGTCTGGACACGGCGTTTCTATCCCCGGGTGTATCCCGCCCCTGCACCATGAAATATCTATCACACCAAACAAAAAGCACACTCAGCGTGTGATATAATCAGGTCACCTCAAAGCTTGGTTTACACACCCACATTACATGTCACTGTAGGGAGTACCGAAACCCAACTAATTGTTTCGCATGATAACGACGGTCGACAGCTCCTTGGAGAGAACGTTTGTCCAACGAATAGGCTTCGGTTCTCAGGAGGGATCTGCAATCCGCCATTCCCAGAGCTGATCTTGGGTTGGGCGGTCTCTGCTGACAGTGGCGTTCGGGATCATACCTCGCTACTTCGTATTACTCTCATTGCCAAATCAACGCGCCAAACCATCAGAGCGCAACATCACTGAAACATCAGTCCGGTTAGTATTCGATGGCTCCATGCCAAGGGAGAACACCAATCAGTAGACGACATCCATGGAGGAGTTCGTACTTCGTACGCCATTCGTATTATCAAAAGGCAGAGCAGACAAGAACGTTAGCTGTTATCACATTCACAAATGTTTGCGATCTTGCGGATGACTGCAGCGGCGCAGCCACTGCCCATCGCGTGGCGACGACCAATCGCTGCACCGCTCTTTTGTGAAACACAATGTCTCAGGGCCACGCGGATACCGTGCGTGAATCTCCAATCCTTCTTCCTCACCAAAAAAAAAAGCACAGATTCCCCATAGTACCTACAAGTACGGAGTACTACAACGAGTAGTATGGATATGTAATACTACACAAGTATCCGCGCGTACATAATAAGTACGTAGGTATACGAGGTACGGATAATCTATGAGAAAAGCCCCTAGAAGGCGATGATGCGAAATTCTTCGGACGGTAAACGCCGACGCTCCTTCTCCAAGTACTATAGTGCCACTAATAATAGAGGGAAGGAAGAAGTCGCTGACAGAAAATTAAACGAAACTATGATTTCGTGATGTCAGCAGCCTACGGCGTGAACTCTATACTCGTACTCGGCGCTGGAGGTCATTGCATTCAAGGTGTTCTCGGGCTCCTTACCCCAATCCCACAGCAACAGGGTGCAGGCACCAACAATAGCAATATCATATTACTCGTGGGCCACCCGCTGACCTAACGGGCCAACAGCCTCCCCGACACCTGATACGCGCCGTTTGGCATCTAAATTGGTTCGCTGTCAGCGACGTTGGGGCGAGGACGACAGGGACACCCTGCAAGGATCCTTTTGGGGCAAGGGGCGTCCCGGGGTTTTGGGCTCTGCCGTGCGCCAGTCTAACAGAAGGGTCACTACGCCTTTTCCCCGATCCAAGCAATGGTTTGGTGATACTGGTACGTACAATCAATGTACGGGGAGGCAGAACCTTGGACATGGGGGTTGCAAATTCGTTCGCCGGCGTGAATCCATCACAAGTGGGTTGCGAAAAATCACGAGCAAAAAAGGCTTCCGAACTCAGGCCTTGTATTGCCAATGGGGTCAACAAAGGAATCAATCAAATGATCAATCATCAAACGATCAAAATGCTCGATCAGGGTTTCTAGACCCGGAGCGGGGCCCCGATCGCCCATCTCAACCCCCCTGGGGTCCAGCTTCAGCTTGGCCAGAATAGTTCGACTTTCGAAGATCACCCCGGCCGGTATACATATAACAAGTACGTACTTATACTTGTACGATGATTCACAGAGCACATGCATCCTTCCGCCTGGTGTTTGATCTCTGCAGTGGAACCCTGGGCGTGCAGTACGGCAAGCTACATTAAATACCACGACCTCTTACAAGTTCCAGAGCATTTATGGAGGCAAAAAAAAAAGAACCACTCGACGACACTCGACCGAAATTGGGCTACTACTAGTAGTAATAAGTAAGGTCCGTACTCATAACCGCATAAGCCTTGGAAAGCCAAAAAGCAAAACATAAACCCTTGCTTCGCGTAACAAAGACGTCGCTCAACTACAATCGCCAAACAGCCCCTGTCAGCCCGGTTACCCGGTTGTGCTCGCAAAGATCTCTGGAAAGCCCCCTCACTTACGTAGGACTTGTCGGAAATGCCGAGGATTTGAGATGTGATCCAACGTAGAGCATGACATCCCGTGAGATGGTTTTGCACAGGTATCGATCTTTACATGCTACATGTGACCAGTCACTGATTTACTGCAAAGATAAAGTAGACTCCCAGCTGTTTTGAGGTACAAATATACGGATACCTCCTCTGGCCGTGTAATGGTATAAAGTACAGATACTACATGTATTCTCAGCCAGAGGTAAGGAAGAATAAGAAGTGGTCAATGTTGGCCCGAATGGGCCAACGAGGCTTTCTGGCCGAGGTCATGTCCGTTCATTCGAGATCAGATCAATAAAAGGTGTGAAATAGGACGAGCAATTCCCAGGGCGTCGGTACGGTACAAATGTTTGGAAGACGAGCGGAGTGGAGCACGTGGGCATCTTTCCATGCATCTTCCAAGCCATGAGAGCACGACCACGTGTAATGAAGAATGTTTCGAGAGGCCACGCGAGAGGCGCTGATGCATATATGGCGGTCTCATTATTCACACGCCATGAGCATACGTATATTCATGGCTAATATTATACTACTCATAAGTGCGCTGGGATCAGAATGAATCTCAAGGATATTCGTCACAGCTAGGGGCTGCAAACAGTGTTCCAAGAGGAAGATCAAATATTTAGGCCCAGACCAAGATCTTGTCTACCGACTGGTAGTAGTTTTCAGTCGTCCATAAGCTCTGCCAACTCGGCCTCCTCTTCTGCCGTCAACAGTCCATCGCCCTCCTTTTCCTGATCATCTTCCTTCGGCTTTGCGGCCGCCTTGATCTTCTCGACGACCTCATCAAGCTCCTTCCTCGCCAGCGGCCACGTCCGGATCGTCCCATCGATGCTCACGCTCACGACCTTGGCCACACGCCCCGTCACCCGGTCCGGCACCAGCACCAGGTCCGTCACCTCCTCAAAGTGGCCCTCCAGAGTGCAGTACAGCTTCCCCGACGTGCGGTCCCACACCTTGACGTCCTCATTGCGCCCCGCGGTGACGACCCAGTCATCCGTCACGGCCACAGCGCGCACGTAGTCGCCGTGCTGGAATGAGTCGTCGGCCACGAAGCCGCGCGACCGCGAGAGGCACTTGGCCGTGCCGTCGGCGCTCGCCGTCCACAGATTGACGTCCTCGTCGTCACCCTCGTACACCAGCCGGTACACGCTCGTCTCGTGCTCCTCTATGGTGAGGCGCTCGGCCCCCGGGCGGTCGGGGAAGGACTCGGGCAGCTGCTCCGCCGAGGTCAGTGTGATGCTCCAGCGGCGGATGTGGCGGTCGCTGCTGGCGCTGGCGAATACGACGGTGTCGGGTGTGCTCAGGACCGGGTCCACAGCTAGGTGCTGGACGGCGAGCATGGTCGTCGCTGGGTCCTGTAGGACGTGGAGGCGGCGTCCCGTCCCGATGTCCCAGACCATGATCTTCTTATCGGCGCCGCCGCTGATGAGTATGTCCTTTCCTGACAGCTTGGTGCAGGTGACGGCTTTGACGAAATCGGTGTGCCCGCTGAGCTTCCGCCCCTGGGTGGCTGAGTCGACGTCCCACGTCCAAATGTCCTTGTCCCAGGAACCAGCGAAGAGAGTTTTAGCCCCTGGGCCGCCTATCGCAAGGCATGTCACCGGGGCTCTGGGTCCACGGTACGTTGCCGTGGTCTCTGAAGTCTGGTGCACGAAGCTGTCAGATATTCATCTCGCCATAAAAGTTCCAATGTGGTTCAGCTACTCACTTCGAGGTTGACGCGACGCACATAGCCAGCAGACTCGGCGATATAGAGGGACGTGGAGGGCGAGGCGGGGTCGGCAATGGCGGCGAGGATCTTGGACTTCATGGACACGGGGTCGCCATGCTTGTTGCCGGACTTGGCAGCCTTTCTGGCCTGCTGCGCCTGGGCGGCTCTGTATGATTTGTCAGTCGGCGACAGTTGACGATGGTGCGTGGCCTGGTGGTGCTCGCTCACTCGCTCTGGAAAAAGTTGTCGGGGTTTGCCGACTGCATGGCGGCGGTGTCTCTGTGGCTCTCGCTCGGTCTGTCCGGGTGTCTCTGAGTAATATTTTCAAAGGCTAGTCGTTTTTAGATGCTTCCCCCGGTGTTTAATCGTGCAAGGGTTTGGTTGTGTGAGTTTATGATGAGATGAAGAGGCGGCGATGAGTAGTTCATCTTGAGATTCGCCATAAGAAGCAGAGGCGGTGTCACTGCCCCCCACCTTATAGTGGAAAGCCGTGGACTGTCCAAGAACCCGGGCTTTGGCGATACACCCCAAGGGTCATCCGGCGCTAGATTTTCTAATCTATACCAGTTTCTACTCTTCATTCATTATGAATACCTACGGATAGACATGACTTGAACATCTAGTTAACTTTAGCTGATCTTGAAACGAGAACATGACACTGAGGTGTAGGGTAAGTAGGTACTGGTACAAACGAGGGACTGCGGGGCAAGATGGATGGTGGATGGACCCCTGCTATCCATATTCGTAATAGTAATTAATCGCAACGCGTCTCTCTAAACTTGGACGCGTCGTTTCGCGACTCTCCACCTTGGTTTCGAAGGTTGCCATTGTTCGCCATCGCCGTCACCAACCAAGCTGAGCACCACCTGGGAGACTCCCATCTTCTCCCCCGTCTCTCAGCAACGATGGATTCGGCCACAGCCCCCCGATCTCGACCCCAACCGCGCCCAGCCCACACCCAGGGCACCACGCGATGCGTCTACACCGCCGACGGCTCCCGCCTCGTCACGGTCGGCTCCAACAACCTCATCCGCATGTACAAGACGGGCTCTGACGGTGAGCCCGACAACATTGACGACTGCCAGGAGCAGAACATCGCCCTCGCTGCTGGCCAGGATATCTTTGTGGTCGCCGCCGAGGACGGCACCGTCAGCCTGTACTCCATCGCCTCCGCCGCCTTTGAGCGCTTCCTCGCGCGCTCCACCCTGCCTCTCCGCGACGTCGCCCTGACTCACGATCACAAGTGGTGCGCCGTTGCTGGCGACGAGCTGAGTGTCAAGGTCGTCAACACCAACGACATTTCCCAGGTCAAGTACCTCCGCGAACACGCTCGAGCCACGCGCCATGTCAGCTTCGACCCCCAGGGCCGCCTGGTGACCCTTTCGGGTACGGATGGCATCGTCTACGTGTACTCGCTCATGGCCGACGACCCGGAGCTGATTCGCAAGGTGGATGGCGTGATTGGCGCCATCGAAGGGGATTCGGATACATCGACCAAGGCCGTCTGGCATCCTGACGGTAGGGCCTTTGCCGTGCCGACTCCGACAAAGGATATCCAGGTCATCTCTAAGAATGACTGGGAGAAGCAGCGATCTTTTGCCAACGGCCACCTGTCGGAGATTACGGCCATTGCGTGGTCGCCCAATGGTGCCATGCTGGCGTCGGCGAGCAAGGATGGCAAGGTGCTCGTCTGGGAGACCAAGACACAGAGCGTCGTCGCGCGGTACGACTACCACAATGTCATTGACCTGGCTTGGCATCCTTCCAAGAACATCATGTCCTTCACTACCACCGACGGCGAGGTCTACATCTACCCCGACTTTCTCTCCGACCAGTTCGCCCCTCTACTGAAGCTGCCGACCCAGCCAGCCCCCTTCATCCACGACCCGCTCTCAGAGATCTCGGCCAACAGGAGACCGGCGCCGGTCAATGGCCATAAGAAGAACGATATCCCTTCACGGCCCCGTAGGGAATCTCTGGGGAGCCTAGACTCGTTCTTGGGTGGCGATGACCCAGATGGTGACGACTTTGTGGTCGACGACGATGGTGCGGGATACACAGTCGGTGGCCAGAAGAGGTACCGTGAAGGAGATGATGGGGATGAGCATGCCAGGAAGCGTAGACATCTCGAACCCCAGTACCATGAATCCTTCCAGTCCGGATCCACGCCATGGAGGGGGAACCGCAAATACCTGTGTCTCAACCTCATAGGCTTCGTCTGGACCATTGACCAGGACTCGCATCACACGGTGACGGTCGAGTTCTACGACCATGACTTCCAGCGCGACTTTCACTTTACCGACACCTTCCTCTACGATAAGGCCTGCCTCAATGAGCACGGGACCCTGTTCTCCTGCCCCCCTAAGGACGATGCGCCGGCTACCATTTTCTACCGCCCGCACGAGACCTGGACGCAGCGATCCGACTGGCGTACCGAACTGCCTAGAGGCGAGGCTGTGACAGCCATGTCTCTCAGCGACTCCTTCATCACCGTGACCACTAGTGCCAACTACGTCCGTGTATTCACCCTCTTTGGGATGCCGTACCGTGTCTACCGCCCCAAGAGTACCCCTATGGTGACTTGTGCGAGTTACAGGGACTACGTGATTACCATGGGCAACGGTCCCGTCGGGCCAGATGGTAACACGCGGCTTTTGTACACGATTGAGAATGTCAAGCGTGATGAGATTTGCCAGAACGAAGATACTGTGGCCCTGCCGGAGGGGGCTACGCTCAAGAGCGTATTCTTCTCAGATAATGGCGTAAGTGCTGCACCCGCTAAACCCCTAACTTGGGCTTTTATAAGCTCACCATGTTTCATAGGATCCCTGTATATACGACTCAACAGGTACCCTCCTTACGCTTCTTCACTGGCGTCAGCCCTCGCGTGCCTGCTGGGTGCCCCTCCTCGACACCAAGCTGCTGCCCCGTCTCGCCTCGGGGCGCAAGAGTGAGACGTACTACCCAGTCGCCGTGGCCGACAACAAGTTTCACTGCATCATCCTCAAGGGCGGCGACCAATACCCCTATTTCCCTCGCCCGCTCCTCTCTGAGTTTGACTTCTCCATTCCTATCTCTTCGCCCCCCAAGGAGAAGATGGAAAAGAGTAGAAAGAAACGAAATGACGACGGTGAAGATGACGACATGGAGGATCTCGACGACGAGGAAGAGGATGAGCAGAGCGGTGACTCGGAGACCAAGAAGCTCGAGCAAGCCTTCCTGCTCAAGGGCGTGCAGGCTGCACAGATGCGCGACCTCGTCGACTCCACAGCCGGCGGCCACGCTCAGCGTTCGCTGCTGTCGCGCCTGGAGCTCGAGATAGACAAGACGCTGCTGCAGCTGCTGGCCGTCGAGTGCCGCGAGGGCGAGGAGCGCGGCATGCGTGCCCTGGAGATGGTGCAGCTGATGCGCGACCGCACGGGCCGCATGTTCGACGCCGCAGGCAAGGTGGCCGAGCGGTACGGGCGGACACTGCTGGGGGACAAGATCCGTGAGGTTGGGGAGAAGAGGGTTGGTGGCATGGACGAGGATGACTATTAACCTACGTGGGCCCAACTTGGGATTTAGGGGAATACGATGGGACGTATGGGAGGGCATATAACTTTGATTGGGAACTTTTGTGTGATGGAGTTGGGTATTGAATGATCAAGACGTGACGATGGCCATTATTATTATTATTACTATTCAGAGCCGTTGGGCATATCTGAACCCTGATATTGGGTAGTCCCTGATCGATAGGGGTTCATTGTACACACCATGACTCCAACAGACCAAATGTCAATATTAGAGTCCCACACTCCATGCCTGGAATGATTTCCGGCGCTCTATAGACTCCTGACACAACATCAGCCAGGGTGTTTCTGCCCGCGTTCCCTCAAATGAGCGGCACCAGAGTAGACTCAGACGGGTTCATCTCAGTTAATTGGCAAGGGGGGAGGAACTCGAAGTCTTGGCTGAAAAAGGGTTGGGGTTGTATGGACAGTGTCCTTGCTATGCATGCTTGATGGCCTAGATGAGGGTTGACAAACATGGGCGGGGGTATTCTTATCCCGAGAACCCGTGGGACGATTGGTTATATTTGTCGCATGGTGGGAGGTGAGGATACTGTGTGGATTGGTGGAAGTACCAAGAGGCAGTCATATCAACTTCGAAGCTGGTATAAATAAAGGAGGATGTTAGTCTATCCCTAACCCCGCCAGACTATCGCCTACGGTATCGCCCTCTCAGGCGGCTTGGCCTGTCCCTCTTGACCTGATTTATATGTTTTCCAAGTCATGCACAATTGTTTGCGCCAACTTCTACCCTTCACCAATCAGGTCTTCCACCACTCAGGTAGATTCCCTCTCGTAACCTGATTTATACATTTGCCAAGTTGAAAGTGCACAGCCGTCCGCCTCACTTTTCGCACATTGCCAACCAGGCCGTCGCCCTCTCAAGTAGGTTCTCTCTCGACAACCTGATTTGTACATTTGCCAAGTTGAAAGTGCACAACCGTCCGCCTCACTTTCCACCCTTTGCTAAATGGAGGAGCAAGACCCTAAGAAAGCCTAAGTAGAACCTTTCTCCCTGGACTCCACAAATAGTGCCTACTCAGACTCAATTACTCTTCGTCTGGTTTCAAATTCTATTAGCTACTATATCCAGAAAATTTGCTTCAACCATGCCTCGCCCCGAAGCGCTCGGGTCGGCTGCTGATGCAATGATTGAGCACCACAGCCGCAAGGCTAGGGAGTTCGATCAGGCCTCCGCAAAGGCCAAGGAGAGGGCGGAGAAACACAGCAACAAGATGAATGAAATAAGCCGTGGAGATAATCCGCTGGGGTAAGTGTGCGATACCCCTATGCAGAGATGGCAGTGCTTTGGGCAGTGCTTTGGGCAGTGCTAACTTTACCCTAGCTCGTATAAGGGGTATGTATTGAGGATGGCAGCTGTAGCCAATACTAACTCTGGCTCAGGGAGCGAAGGGAATACTTCCGCGCTGAGGCCCAGGCCGAGGAGTATAAAGAGAAAGCTAGAGGAGAACGCCAGGAGGTAGAGAAGTGGAGAAGGGCTAGGGACAAGTAGCATACTTACTTAGGTTAGACCTTTAAGGTAAGAGCTACAGGGCCACGTGTACTAGATGGAGAAAGATCGTATTATATCATTATTTCGTCATGTCAAGTGTAAGGATGTGACTATGTCGCTTGATTGAATCAAGATAAGGAGTCCCTCTCTACCTGACCCCAACCCAAAGACATAATGGCCACGCTCCGCAAAATTAGTATCAATATTACATAAAAGTATGAAAATTCTATGTAATTGAGGCTACATCTTTTGATATCGTCTCCGCTTCTCTGGCTCCCATAAGGATAAATAATGATAGCGAATAGACATTCATATAGGTAAGCATGTGAAACCCCATAATAAGAGTTTTATGATGGAACAAATGATCGCTCGATAACTTGCCTGACTATATCATTATCTTACTCCCGACGCGCAAGCCCTGCTCTTTAATACCAGCACCGTTGCCTTGCCGAGCCCAGCACTTCCAAGGGGAGGAGTAAGCTGGTGGCCCCATCATCTGACAATATTATACAATGTCGGAGCAGCAGTGCTATTATAGGTACTTTCGATATAAGTCGAGATGAGGCATAGGACATACTCGTGTACAGCCCAGCTCTCCTGGTTCCGGGTTAAGGCAGCAATCATAAAGTATACGAAGGTAATCGTATGGCTTCCGGTCGTAGGCGGTCCTCACATTAAAGTAGGGGTGTCAGGGGCAAGGAGGCGAGGTCGCGCCGAGATATCCTCGAGGCTACGAGGGTCACGCGTAACGAGGCCAGGTAGAGTCACTTGGGAAGGACTGATAAGAATGATTCCTTACGTCTAAACCTGATATTCTTCAGAGATCGATATAGTCACTATATGCCCTATAACTATAATATCGCCGTGATATTATAGTTATCCTGCCTCGTTCTACCTCTTTACTTCCCTCCGTATATCTAGTCCTGATAATGTATAATAGCTATTACCCCTAATAATGCTATCTAACGGTAAAGAATAGGAAAGGAGATACGTACCCTATATAAGCACGCCGAGCTTTCGTGGCGTAGGTTATATAAAGCCCGGACCTATACCTAGCCCAAGTATACGGTAAACCCGTGATATATCTGAATCTAAGGAGAAAGGAAGGAAAGGTTTATACTCGGAGGGGCAGCGAGATCCCTTGCGGTTTGCCTGTGGCAAGCATACATGTAGTGACCAGAACCCATCACCACGTCGCAAAACATGCAAGGAGGATGCGACTGGTATCCGGAAGAAAACATGATTCGCCGACCGACATCCATACGTCAATACCCCTTGAAATTTGCAGGGTGACTCACCAAATTCTACCAAGTGCATATTTCAGGATTCAAGTAAACCGCCATCAGCACCCTTGTAACACGCCCAGTCCCAATTCCAGACCTAATGCCAACCGAAGCAAGGACGCATAAGGACTCAGAAACAAGCGACGATGCCGTGGCAACCCAAGTGTGGACCGATTCCCCCGTCCCCATTAGACACATTCTTCCACAATGGTTCTCGCTGTGAAGACCTACTCCGCTATGTCAAAAATGGCTACCACCCTGTTATCCCTGGAGACATCCTTCCCAAGTTGCATACCTGTGACACAGCTGATCGAGGGGCTTGCATTCCTTCATAGCCAAGGCATTGCACATGGGGGTAAAGTACCGCGAATAAAAAGCACGTATTATCACATCCTAATCAGTTTTAGATCCGTATCCGCAGAACTTCGGCATCGCCTTGCCAGAACTTGAGGAGCTTGATGAGGACATAATCATGGAGGAACTCGACGATAGTGATGTTACTCCCGTGGCGCCTCGTGATCCTCACTTTCCCATGAACACTGTTCCCGCTTACCTTACCCCGTAATGGGAGTGGCTAGAGAATGCACTGCCTGAGAGCCCCCGCCCTAAGACAGAAACCGCAAGCCTCAGGATTTTAGATTTCGGCAGGGGTATGTGATCGGGAGTACAAGCACGTACATATAGCTGTGCGAGGCTGACATGGTGCTTCTTCAGCATTTTGGATCACGGAGCCTATACGTGGGCTACCAGGGTGCGTCCCCGCCGTTTATCGACCCCCAGAAGTGGAAGTCTATCGGAGATCAGAAGGTAGCGAAGGGTGCGAATGGGGCTTAAAGGCAGACGTCTGGACCTTGGGCGCGGCGGTCAGTACTCAACCCCAGCACCTACTGGGACTAGAGCTTTTGACTAATGCTAATTATAGCTTTGCAAACTCAGGACCGGGGTACCTCCCATCTCAACGGGGCGTGACTTCTTGTCTGAGGCAATTCAAAGGTGCGGACCTGCGCCGCAGTCATGGCTGGAATATCTCTACGATGTGGCCATACCGTATGTGACGGTGGACATGAACTGGCTCGCCAGGGTGTCAACCTGAGCCTAGCCTTTGGTTTGGAGACGCCCGGGGGGATGCATATCCACTGACCAAGGCCGGGTTTGGGGACGTGATGGGCAACGTGTGGCAGCGTCAAGACTCTTTTAGCCCGCTGCCCGGAGTTCAGGTTGCTGTGTATCCGTACTATCAGGACTTCAGCACGCCTTTTTTTTTTTTATCAGGGAAAGCACAAGTTGCTCCTGGGCGGCTCTTTCATTGGCACCGGTGATGAGGTGAAACGTTAAAGAAGGCGGTTAAAAATATCTCAGGTAATCATTGGGGATTCCTATTATAGGCCGTAACAAGAGGTTATATATAATATATACCTTCGTTGCTTTTATAATTAGAAGGCTATACCTAACTATTGTATAGCGATGTATAGTAGTTAGAATTCGCGGAAAACTAAGTATATATAGAATTAGAGGGTACTAATGAAGATAAGGGGTAAAGTTCTCCAAGATGAAATAAGCAAGGTTCTTAGAGGTTCCTAGGGGCCAAGGTCGCCCATAACTGACTGGCCCGCCCGTGTTCTCATATGCTCATAGGAACAACGCTTTCTCGATAAACACTCCCTGAACTTGGTACCAGCCCAGCGCGTTGGTGCAGAGGGGATATAATGGCAGAGACTCGGTCACAGTCCGCCCGACTACCTTTCCCCCCTCCCCATTCTCCGCCGTGAGGGCGATCTGGTACTTGACTGGGTCAATGAAATCACGGCAAATCAGCCCCTTGCCAGTCTCCATCATGCCCTGGTGGTTTACGCCGTTATACAGCCCACGCTTGACGCATTGGAGGCCGGCCAACGCCGGGCCCTCTATGCCGAGGATGCGCACGAAGATGTAGCCACCGGCAGCGGCGGTCATGGTGGTTGGAGGCACGTCGATGGCGAAGCCGTCCTCGACCTTGCGGCGGAAGATGCCCCGAAACGGCCCGCACTTGCCGAGCATCACGCGCGACTCGAAGCGCATCAGGATCGCCAGCAGCACCTGGGGGTCCATCTTTGTGACGGCGTGGACCTCCGAGACAGACCGGCAGACAACGCGGCCGCGCAGGAAGTCGCGCCACGGCCAGTTCTCGACGCGCATCGACTTGAAGTAGACCATGAGGAACCCCGCGGCAGTCCAGACGAGGACCGAGAGGTTGGACGGATCCACGCCGGCGATGCGGTCCTCTACTGCCACAAGCGCGACGCCGCCGCAGACCAGCACGCCGACAGCCGCCAGCACAATCCACGAGTACCAGAGGCTGCTGATGACGATGGATCGCTCGTCCACGACCCACTGCTCCACCTCGTCCACGGCTCTGCGGAACCTCTCCTTTGTCGCCTGGTGCCGCCGCCGCAGCTCCAGCGACGACGGGCTCCCGGGGTCGCCCTCCACTCCCGCGAGGGCCCCCTCGCGCGCCATGGGGGTGTCGTAGACATTCTGGACCTGGGCCCTGTGCGAGACGGCCCTGTTCTGGGGGCTGCCTTCGTACTGCGATGTGCGGAACCTGGCGGCAGCGAGGCAGCTCTGCTGGGCGTAGAACTTGGCCGGGTTCGTCGTGTCGGAGATGTGGATCACCTGCCTCGCAAACTGTGACAGGGTGGTGGGGAATACGCCACAGAACATCAGGTACGGGACCAAGGCAGTTATGACTTCTTTCATGGCCGTCCAGCTCCTCGACCCTGGCAACGACGTTTCGAGGTCCTCCGAGTCGGTCAACCCCGTCCAGTTCCAGTCAAGCCTGGTGGTGCATTTGCTCGGATGCCCCTCGGCCGACGGCTGCGCGGTCCATGTTTCTCTGCAGACGTCAAACGCCACCCCAGCACAGTGGATCACGTTCCGCTCCGCCGCGACCCCTATGGAGCCGTCTCGCTCGTGGCACATCTGCGTCCGCATCCCGCGAAATCCCGTGTCAAAGATGACGGCACTGGTCTCGAACATGTCGGCCGTCTGCTCGACCTCCTCGTTCCACGAGATGTCAGCCAGGCAGTTCATGAGCAGGCTTACGATCCCGCGGTCGAAGGCGTCAAGGACGATGAAGTACCGCGCTCCGGACCTGTCGAATTGCCCGATATCTACGCCGGCCACCGCCGACGTCCCATCCCCGGCCCCAGCCTCCATTTCCGCCTTGCTCTCCGGCGCGGGTACTAGTTTACTGCCGGGATGGGCGCGGGTGCGTTCGTCCAGCCGTATCTGGACCTCACGGTACGCCTCGATGGTCAGGGAAACCGCTCGCGGCAAATCGTTTCCGAGGACCTTGAGTTTGGCCGAGAACTTGGCGATTGTGATCAGGCAGTTGTCAACCCAGAACCTGCCCGTCACGGTCCGGACGAGGAGCCGGGCGAGAGTGGCGGTCAGGTAGTTTACGAGATCCTGATACACCTCGTCGTTGTGCTGCGTCAGCTTGATTTTCTTGTCGAATCGTATGATGCCCTCCTCCGGGTCGAAGTTCCGGAGCAAGCTCCTGTGAGAACCCAGGAACAATTCTTTATTTGCCAGCGGGGGCTGGTGCTCGAGCAGGACGAGCTCGTTGTCATGTACGCAGACGTTGAGGGCGTGCTTCAGGGCAACTGCCATGACGTGGAGGCGGTTGTAGCCGTCGCTATCGGCGGGCCCGTACCACTCCGAATGGCCCTCCAGCGCTGGAGGCGTCGGCGACTTGACAGCCATTGCCAGGCGGTGGACCTCGAACTTCCAGAGATTCATCTCCTGCTCTTCCCGGATGTTGTATCTCGTCAGATCGTTGAACTTGGGCAGGTCCTTCATCTCGTATCCCTCCTTGACCCTGAAGCGTCGGTGGCAGTCGAGGCCAGAGCAGAGTCGGGCCTCGTCGATGTCGAGGTCTGAAAGGCGAAATCCGACGTGGTGAATTCCGTCTTCGCCCTGGCCGCCAGTCCATGGGGATGCAGTCGGGGAAGTCAGTTGGATGGTTCTTGTCCGCCGCAGTGGCTTCAATCCCGGCTGCTCGAAATCCGATGCCTTTGAGCATTCTTCGAGACTGGCACCAGCTTCGAACCCAGCAGCGTTGCGGGCAGCATCCTCGTGGCGGGCAGCATCCTCGCGGCGGGCAGCAGCCTCGTAGAGTGGTGAGAGTGGTGAGAGTGGTGAGAGTGGTGAGTGCATGGCATCCGTGCTGCGCAACAGCTAGTATGAGATCCGTAATAAACCAAAGTCCAGCGTTAATTATTCTGCACCATTCTCCTTTGCAACTGGGAAGTCTTGCTAATGATCCGCATCGATAGGAGAATAGCGCTGGCGTGTATCCCAGTGGCCGAGGATTTGGGGCACGGAGATTCCTTGCGCGAGCACGTCGGGGCTTCCTTTCATGTTGGGTCAGCTTATGCGACTGGACGCTCGCCAGCCTCACATTTCCAAGACGTGCTGCATTGCTGCCCAATAGTTCTTGCACTTTCGCGCACCTACACCATGGCTACCCCCCCGATAACTGTCGAGCTGGCCAGGCTGGGACGACCTATGAGGGGCTCTCCTTGAGCCACCATGCCACGTAACCTGTGTCCGCGCACAAGATGCCCGGGAAGGCATCCGGGAAGGCATCCGGGAAGGCATCCGGGAAGCCATCAGCAACCTACATGCTTGGGCCTGACCTGGACCGTTGGAGGTGGAGGAAATTCGATCGAGGCTTTGCCCAGTTCTCTGAAGGCTCTGCACCTCATTGTCGTAAATATTAGCCAGAACACTGCTCCCTTGCCGTCCCAGACCCCAGAGCCGAACCAGCACAGCCCGCGAGCCCGCGAGCCCACGATCCCACGATCCCAGTCACACGCAGCATCCCCAAGAGGCAGCAGCGTTGCCCCCAGACTAATCACCAGGATGTCCCAGCCGGCAGGTTTTACAGAGTACCAAGCCGTCCTGTCCAGAGATAAAAATTCTGGAGCAGAAGCCGATGGTGCGGCCAAAGGGAGCACCAAAGGTGACGGTGGCCGCCCCGTGTTCAACTCCAAGTTCGAGGACGTCAAGGAAATCAGGCAGGACGGCGAGATCCTCATCGTGACACGGAGCCAGAACCAGTACAAGCGCTCGCAGAAGTCGAAAAAACGATTTGGAGAATTCTCGTTGCTCCTGCGGCGTGTACTAGATACGAATGAGAGGCAGAAGCCGAAGCTGCAGCTTGAACTCCAGTCTGACACGCTGCGGGCCGAATTTCGCCGCCTGGCGCAGGGGCTCACGAGCATCAGCGTCAACCACGACCCCATCGTCATTCCCGAGCCGTACCGGGAGCTGTACTACTACAGAGAGCGAATTCGCACGGCATTGGTCGAGGCGGCGTCGGAAGAAACACGCCAAGAGCTCCAGCTGCTCGTCGGATTCGAGGCGCAGTACATGTCCCAGACCATCGCCACCGTCAAGTCCTTTAAGGACAATGGCACCATCGAATTCGAGTGGCTCTGGAGTCTCTTCGCGCCAGGCTGCGATGTTGTCCTCCAGAATAATTCGGCCAGTGACACCACGGTCGAATGGCCTGCTGTGTTGAGGTCCTACGAGACGCAGGTCCAAAACGACGTGTTGGTGTGGATCGTGACCGTCACCCACACCGGCTTCAACGGCCACAAGTTCGGCAAAGTCCAGGCAACCTTCAAGTTTCCTTCCTTCTCTGGTACGGTTGACATCACTCAGCTGCCGGTCTACCCGCTGGAATACTGCAGCCACAAGAACCGGCTGACGGAGGCCGCAACCGAGCGTGGGCGAAAATACGAGGCCTACTGCGTGGACAGCTCCAAGACGTCCAAGCCGCCCATTGGGACGGCAATGAGCTATGGGGGTCCTTTTTGGACGATGAGGGACGAGTATGAGTACAGTCGACGCGGCTGCCAGCTGTACGACAGTCCCTCGAGCACTGTAAGTTCTCGGAAACCAACCTCCGACGCCTGTCCCTTTCTCAGCTGTAACAACGTGCGACAGATTAACGGAAGAGTCGTTCTGGATGTGGAGGGCTTCCTAAGCGAGTACCCTGTCTTCAGAGACACCTTTATCCCCGAGGCAAGCGCGGGTACCGACGGCGACAACACGAGCCACACGTTCAGCCTCAAATCCCTGCTCTATCCACGACGTCCTCTATATCGGTCAGATACATCAGGTTCAAACGCTCTTCCACCGTCGCAGCTGCGGAGCAAGCCCCTCTCAGCAGACGAGCTCCTGACATGCCCCCCGCTTGTTCCCGCCTTCTCCTTCTCGGCACGCAAGTGGGGCCTTGTCCTGATCGACAAACTTGAAGACGTCAAGTGGACACCAGACGTATACGAAAAGCTCCAAATCGGGAACGACATCAAGGCTACCATCCATGACATTGTGAAGGGACATTGCGCGCACTTGACCGACTTCGACGACTTTATCCAGAATAAGGGCCGCGGCTTAGTGTTCCTACTTCATGGGCCCCCCGGTTGTGGGAAGACCATGACAGCTGGTTGGTTGCCATTTCCCCCAACACTGGTCATGCATTCAAATTGCCAATGAAAGGCGCGGCTGACTTTTGCGATGAAGAGAGCATTGCAGAGTCTCTTCAAAAGCCGCTTTACAACGTGAACGGCGGAGAGCTCGGCACCTCGGCGGCCACCATACAGCAAGGGTTAGAGAGGGCATTCGGGCTTGTTGCCCGCTGGGACGCCATCTTCCTCCTTGACGAGGCCGATGCCTTTTTGGCGCGCCGTGAAAATAACGTGGAAAGAAATGCCCCTATTTCAGGCGAGTCCCCGACTACATGTTCCCCAGCGTCCCCTTCCAGACCACGGTCGGTCTTCCCACGCTCTATCGGTCTCACTGTACCTGCTCGTGCTAATACCATAATGAAGTATTCCTGAGGCTCCTCGAATATCAAACAGGGATCATATTTCTGACTACGAATCGCGTCGTCGATATCGACCAGGCTTTTCATTCGCGCATTCATATCTCAATTCCATACTTCGACCTGGACGACGGTCAAAGAACGTCTATTTGGAGAGACCTGGCGCACGAGAAGTGCGCCTGCACATTTTCCGAGGCGCAAGCGCAAGCCCTGGGCAGGTTGCCCGTCGACGGAAGAACCATCAAGAACGTCCTGAGACTGGCGACACTGCTTGCCAAGACCCGAGGCGACGAGGCTGACATGTCCTTCTCCGATATCGTCAACGTATTACCCCTCGCAATTGGAGATTCTAGCAGGGGGAAGTTGTCGGGGGGGCTGGCAAACGGGGAGTCAGGCAAGAAGAACGACTTATCGTCAGCTATGAGTCAATTCATAGCGAACTCTCGGCTAATAAATTAACTTTAAGGGCTGGGAGAGATAGGCGGAGACGCGTATCATCTTAGGATTCTGGGACTTAGTAGGTATAATCATACGACGATAATAGTTAGGTAAGGATTAGCTAGGTAATAGATTAGTTAAATAGCTATCTTAACTAGCTATAATATTAGCGATTAATAAGAGTAGCTTAGGAGAGAGTTTAATTATTATTATAATACGATCTAATATTTAAGCTATTTACTAAATAGCTATAATTACTTAATAGGTTAATGTCAGGGCTAAAAGAGGCGACCTCGCAGCGATATGCCTAGAAGGCAGTGAGTCACGTGTAACGGGCCGAGAAGGGGTTCACGTAG
Organism: Amphichorda felina; assembly: GCA_016490725.1. Lineage (NCBI taxonomy): Eukaryota > Fungi > Ascomycota > Sordariomycetes > Hypocreales > Bionectriaceae > Amphichorda > Amphichorda felina. Next base: position 70,425 of record JAEMHR010000114.1, read on the forward strand.
CAACCATTTATAAGATCAGCTTCTCTTATCGGGACTTGATATTCTTCAGAGATTAATATAGTTAGTTACTTTAGGCCCTATAACTACGATATCGCCGCTATATTGCTGATAACCTGCCTCGTTATACCTCTTCACTCTCCTCCGTATATCTAACTAGTCCTGATATCAACTTTATTAAATATTAAATGATAAAAACCGGCCCGCCTACCCCGTAGCCGGATTATAAACGTTATAAGATAAAAGAGATAGATAGAAATAGAAGGGAATAGAGGCTAGTAACGAGGCTTACATCATATAATAAAGAGAAGAAATTAATAAGCATCCCCTTAGCAGCTTAACTCTAGGAGAGTAGAGGGAATCCCGTATATTCTACTAGGTATAGTCGTACATAGTAGGTTATAGCCTAGGAAGGCTTATATTGCAATGATCCATCCACCCCATAATAGTAAAAAGAAGACCAAAAGATAAAAAAACATACAACAGCCGGTATTCGCTGGTCGTCACCGACCCAACTACTAATCAGCCCCTTAGCGGCTTGACTCTGGGAGAGCGGACGGGATCCCGTATTTTCCACTAGGTATGGTCGTATGTGGTAGACGTGTGTGGAAAAGGGATTTAACTAGGTATCTCATCTACTTATACTAAAAAGATAAAAACATACAACAGCCGGTATTCGCTGGTCGTCACCGACCCAACTACTAATCAGCCCCTCAGCGGCTTGACTCTGGGAGAGCGGACGGGATCCCGTATTTTCCACTGGGTATGGTCGTATGTGGTGGTTTATAGACAAATGCAGCCTATATCCCGAGATGCTGTCTGCCTTGTACCAGCAACACTACCAAAACTTCAACGCTCTGAAGTTCAACAATACCTGAGATATGACCATTATATGCCAGTGCAGCTAGTGGTAACACAAAGACGAAACTGCGATCCGCTCACCAAATTTGGGTCTCTGTGGCAGTGTGATGCCATGGCTCAGAGCTCGATTTGTTTAGAAGTAGCACTGATCACGACGGTGTTTTATTCTGCTGCCTACAGGTAGTAGTAAGGAAATAAACAACATGAAGTTGACCTAATATGCATTATGGGCCGACAGAAACATCTGCCTAGATTTCAGGCAGAAACATTATGATTTACTTTTTGTTTCTTTGATACTTGCTTTTTCGGCTCTGATACACTGCGTGAATGCTCGGCAGGCGACTGTTTATTTATAAGTTGGGTTTGGTTCCTCTCTCGTCAAGACTCTGTCCTGGTCTGATACCCAGACTCATTCCGATTATCAGAATAAAACCTCTTCAATATCTCTGGGCCTTGGAACCAAAGCTCGACCATTTTGACGCCCAACTCAAAGAGTGCGTCGTCAATTTTTCACCCACAGCAACGCCCATTCCTATGCCCAACACTCTCACCCTCTCTCGCCCTCCATCCAACCCAGCATGTCTACCAGAACAGACAAGGATATGAACGTGTTCGCACGATGGCGACCTTTGACCGAGTCTGAAGCAGCCGCTGGCGAGATTGCCCACAGTACATTGCAAACGCCCGGCAAACTCGCTGCCGTCACCGCTGCACCCGAGGCAAACGCCGTCAAGGTCCGCCCCTGGGGAACCTTCCCCATACCCCCCTGGAAGAGCTCTCCGGCTTTCCGTGCTGTCTTCACCCCTGAGACCGACAATGCCACCGTCTACCAGACTGTTGTCGCCCCCGCTCTTCCCCGGCTCATGCTTGGCGCAAACTGCAGCTTCTTTGCGTATGGGCACTCTGGCAGTGGCAAGACGCACACCATGGTCGGGTATGACCAGGAGGGCGGCGAGACTACGGGGCTGTCCCTCGCTGCTGCGCGCGATCTGTTCAAGCTCCTCGATGCGGCGAACGAGAGCAGCCCATCTCACACGCTCGGCGTCGGTCTGAGCGTCTTCGAGCTGCGCAGCAAGAACGCAATCGACCTCCTCAACGATGGCACCAGATGTGACATCAGGGAGGGCCCGGACGGCAAGGTCCATATTCGCGGCCAGCCGGAGATGCTCGGAAGCGGAGAGGTGCGCGTCAACTTCATTGCCAAGGAAGCCTGCTGGACGTTCGAGGACCTCGAGAAGAAGCTGAAGAAGGCAATGGCCTTGCGGTCCGTCGGATCATCTGCAGTCCACGACCAAAGCTCAAGATCTCACGCCATCCTGGAATTTGAGATTGTCAATCAGCAGTTGATGGACGCGCGAGCTGTTGTCGTCGAGGAGAAGGCCAAGGCGGTCCCCGTTGGCAAGAAAGTAGACGATCTTCTTTACCTTCTGAGCGAAATCAAAAGAAGGGACAGGGGTGAGGGGTCTGGGACGAATCAGGTTGACCCGAGAGCAATCAATCTGAAGAAAGAAGCCGTCGAGAATGATCTGGTCGGAGCTCGAAAGTTGATCACCAAGCTCCAAGCAAGAGTCTCTGCCGCGGAGAAGTCCATCCCCTCTCTCCTCAAAGCAGCTCGAGTCCCGTGTCTGGGCACCAAACTGGTGTTTGTGGACCTCGCTGGCGCCGAGTATCACAACTTCAAGGCCGACAACAGCGACACGTCCATCCACGAGCGCCAGGAGGGTTTCCAGATCAACTCGGACGTCATGGCGCTGAAGGAGGTGATGAGGGCGTGGGCCAAGGACATGCCGCGGATCCCCTTCCGTTCGTCGCCTCTCACCATGGTCCTGCGAGAGTATTTTGCAGGCCGCAGGAAGGGCATCTCAGCTGTGATCGTCACGCTGTCTCCTGCCAAGGAACGGTATGGAGCTACCCTCGACTCCCTGCGGTATGGCAGCATGGTTGGGGCTCCTCAGGCTTAGGACGAAATGCCCGGTAGCAAGATGAAGGCTGGCCTGGTAAGCGGCGGGGGGGACAACAAGCCGCCAGTGCTAGTATCATAGTAATACAAGTATCAACTCTAAGCAGCACCTATGGGAGGAGGAAAAGGGAATACCATGTGTGGCGCCTTGACCTAGACTGTAGGGTAGTTCGGGTCGGGTCTGTGTTTTACGAGCAGGAGGTTCGGATGCTACCTACAGCTGGATCGAGGCATGATGTTTATCCCCTTCCAAGGCCCATCATCGCTTGGCAGCTGGGCAGGATTCGGGCAGTGCGACATGTATCCACCGTCGAGGGGTCAGCATGGCGCGCGAACTTTCTGGATGCTTGCCTAGATAGCGATGGCTGCAATGTACATAGCACGACGTACTATGTGCTACCACATAGTACCAATAGATAGGATAATAAAGGGGCGGCGGTTATGCAAATTGTATTGCAGCCGGCGGCAATCGGCATTCTGGCGGCGCTGCTCCAACTGCCGATCTGTGGGGTGCATGTCCAAAAGGGGCAAAAAGGGGGCTTCTAAGTGGACACGGATATTCCTTCGCGTGCCATGTCCAAGGCTGCCTGGGCGCATTGGGATCTGATCGTCTACCCGTATCCCAAAGTCGAAGTCGGGTGGAGACCTTGGTACGCGGACGCAGTGGGAGTCGTGCTGTGATAGGGAGTACCACAAGTGCAACTCTGTCTGGGGCCCCGGGCATTGTGGGATCAAGGGGGTCGTAGGATTCTCTCCTCCATGGCGGTATGACGATCATTGATAGTTCGGCCGCCCGAAGGCGCTGGTGGCACAAGCTATAGCTTCTTCATGCGGTTTAACTTGAGCTGCAGGGCTGATCACTACGGCCCGCAGAGCTAGGCATCCACCTTGCTGCCAATAGAGAGACGCATGGCCTCTGGGCAGGATCTGTAGATCACTTCAACACTGGTTGTTTTCGAAACTAGAGCTGGCAAGTCATGGCTTGGCGTCTGGACGTGCACTGTGAAGAGTCGTCCAGCTGTGGCTATAAGAACGGGCGTGTTGCTGCTGTGTTGGAGTGATGATCATCCAGGACCAGAAAGCCCAAGCTGATCTCTTATCCACTGCCACCCACCCCCCTCTTTTCTCCCAAGCCTCCACGAGTCATCATGGCCGAAGCAATTGGCGTCATTGCCGGAGTCCTGGGCATCATCCAGTTCGGGTTGACCAACTTCAAGGATGAGCCGCAGCCCGGGTCTACCGTCAAGGTTGCCGTGGCCCTCGACAGCGCCAACGGGGGGACGGACAATGGCGGAGGCGACCTGCCAGACATGTGAGTGTTCGGCATGTGCACACATGATGATGAGAGAGTGCTGTATGCGCTGACAAGAGCAGCCGCGTGTGGAACGAGTACGTCGACTACGTGGGCATGACCTCGGACCCGGGGACCGTGTCCGACGGCAACCTGGGCGAGGTGCACATCGAGCACGAGAACCAGGGCGTGTACTCGCTCTTCTCGGCCAACACGGACGCCATCTGCATCGCGTGGGTGACCAACTCGTGGAGCGAGGAGCGCGGCGGCAACAAGTACGCGGTGAGCGGCGACTTTGGGCGCGAGTGCGGAGGCACCTGGTACGCCAGCGGCATGTACCCGTCAGACCAGTCGGACCACCAGCCCGACTGCTTCTGGATCGACGCCGACGGCGACCAGCCCAAGACGGGCTTCCAGGTGCGCTGGCCTGCCTACTCGGGCCAGGACTGGGACGACACCAACACCGACCCGCAGTCCTTCTGCAACGGCATCGACTTTGGCCTGCGCGACGAGCCCGACCCCAACACCATCACCTACGCCACCAAGTCGGGCGCCAAGGAGGCCACCGCCTCTGGGAGCAAGGCGAGGCGCGCCGCTGCCGCTGCCTCGCTGCGCCGCCGCAACTCGTGGGTCGCCGAGGAGCTCGTCGTCAGCGACTCCAGGTCGCACTCTGCCCAGCGCCTGTGCGAGTCCGAGTCCTCCATGGGGCCCGACTTTGTCCACACCGAGGAGGGCCTCTTCTGCGACATGGACACCAAGACCCTCTACGAGTTCTGCACCGACGACAAGACCGACGACAAGACCGACGACAAGACCGACGACAAGGCCGACGCCTGCTACGACCCGGAGGCGCAGGCCCTCGTCGGCGTCCGCGCTGCCAGGAGCCAGGGCTACAAGCGCGTCCGCGACTGGCGCCGTGGCAGCTCGAGTGCTTAGGTGGATCAGTTGCACGGGTGGCGTATCTGGCATGTATGTAGGCATGTATGTAGACATGTATGTAAAGCTGCTGTTTATATTCAAAATAGAAGGATGTGGGGTTGGAGTACCATTTTCCCCCCGTAAGATTTATGAACCGTTCTGATCCCCTCTCATGTTCCGTCACCATGACCTGCATTTGGTCAAACTTGCCCGATATTTAATCAACCAAATGCCAAACATGCAATCAACCAATTTGCCAAACATACAATTAGCCAACCTGCCAAACATGTACTCAACCAACCTGCCAAACATCCCATTAGCCAACCTGCCAAACATTCAACCAACCAACTTGCCCAATATATAATCAGCCAACTTGCAAAACATTCAACCAACCAACTTGCCCAACTTGAAACTGAACATCATGAAAATCATAAAAAACCATAAAATCATAAACATCATAAAATGAACCAAATCCCACTCAGATTGCGGGCTCAGTCCTGGGCCACCTGGGCCACCCTGCTCATCATCGCCCACAACCAGGACACCTCCGCGACCCCGGAGCTACCCCGCCAGCTTGGGTGGAAGAGAAGAGTTCATGTACAGGCGAGTGTGCAGAGGATTTGGCGGGTCTGCACAGTTTCGTGAGTTGCCTTGGCAGCAGCTCCCCAGGTTGCTGTGGGATCAACCGAGGAGGTTGGTGGTTGTTGCTGTTGGAGGATGGATGGAAAGGAGATGTTATCGACCTGGCGAGGGCCAAGGGGTATTTATATGTTTTTTTTTATCCTCGTACTCAACATTGAACTTCTTCAACATTCATGTCCTGGCTTGGCCCAACAATGATTCTGTTATCCCCATCCACTTGATTCATGCAATGGGCGGACCTTGATGGGGTGGACCGTGGCTACTGTGTTTTCATCTACTATATCCATACTTGCCAAAGTACATGTACCTACTATTGTACATGCACACCTGCGCCACCGATACCGGGCACAGCCTAATCCCTTCCCAGGCGGAAGAGTGCCCTCAAGATTTCAGCCACCATCCTGGATGCTTACACAAAGGATTCCCAGCAAAACACAGTGGCCTCGACAACCTCTGGGTTACCTGCGGCCTCCAGCTCCGGGGACTACAGCGCACTCGGCACCCCGACGTGGAGGCGTACACTCGCAGTACCAACAGGGCGCCAAGATGGGCAGGATCCTCGCAGCCTCGAGGTCGAGGTTGAACGACGACCAGCGTCGCCCCCACCAAATGCATGTATGGTGAGTGTCCGCGGCGGCGGCACAAGACGCAGAAAGTCAGGCCAGTCCGGGACGGCGTGTCTGTACATGACGCAGAAGGCCTGGAAAGTCATGCCACATTTACTTCCGCCTTTAGATATGATGTACATGGTAGGCATATAAGAAGAAAGGAAGCTTGGAAGAGAGACAGAGAGAGAGAGAGACGGAGAGAGAGCGTGTACTTGCCATTTCGTCTACGTCAGCCGACGCGCTGGCCATGACGCGGCACAGGAGAGCTCTGGAGGGTTTGACTTTCACCTTGTGCATATTGGCACCAAGGGGCGGACGAGCACGAGATTCTGTGCGGCTTATACTCTAGACGTAAGCCGAGATTGGCAATGGAGACGACAGGGGCTGAGCGTCTATACCCGATACCTCATGTGCTCAGAAAGGGGTGGTCAACTGAAGCCGACACCCCCCGAAAGCCCAGGTCATCTGCAGTCATGGTTTTCTACTGCGCCTGGTTCTGTATACTGGTAGTCTTTCTGCTATGCCCTAGGTATCTTGTATATCTTTTGGGGACGTGCTGCTTTTCTAACCGAAACTACTTGAACTCTTTACATCAACGCCTGCTCTGCCTCCTCCTCTCCGTGCTCGCGGGCCCATCACTATCCCCCTCAACCTCCACGGCATACGTGTACTGGGCCTTTATCCCCCGGTCCCTGTCCGAGTCGCTGTCATGCAGCCTCGTCCAGTTGTCCTTGTACGAGCGGCCCTGCACCGTGGTCAGGCTGATGCCCGCGTCGGTCGGGTTGCGGAAACCGCCGCGTGGCCCCCCGCGGCCCTCCTTGGACGAGCCCCCGGCGCCAAACGTGATTATGTCGTCCGTGCTGGCCCTGTCCTCGGCCGAGTTGCCGCTGGCGTCGGCGTGCCTGATCCGCCGGACGAGGCGCCGGAGGGAGGGCAGCGACGAGGCCATGATGCCGATGCTGCTCTCGATCAGGGAGCAGAAGACGATCATGGCGGACCAGTCTGAAGAAGCCATCCTCTGTCAGTCATCTCACCCCGAGCAGAGCAGAGTAGCGGCGAAACTCACAGTGCCTGTCCTCGACGCCCCCGTACTTTTGCACGTACGGGATCCGCACCACCGTGATGATGGACGCCAGCGAGGCAAACGACATGAGGCCCAGGACCTGCAGCTTGGCCTGCACCGCCATCTGCGCCCTCCACAGCAGCAGCGCGGGCACCACCACGAGGACCGCGTCCGTCACGATGGTGCACACGGTGGCGACGTACCCCAGCGCGATGAAGATGACGGTCGGGGCGCACCACGCGTCCCCCCGCTCGACGAGGTACGGCCTCCAGTGCGCCTCGAAGGGGATGCACTGCACGGCGGTGCCGACAAAGGCCGCGACGAAGGACACGAGCGTGATGGCCAGGAGCACCCAGACGACGACGCGGAACACGCGCTTGGCGGCGGCCACGCGGCGCAGCGTCACGCAGATGGAGGCCTTGATGAGGGTCATGGCGAGGGCGTACGCGAGCAGCCAGATGATGTGGAACTTCATCGACTGTTCGAACCGCCACTGGTTGAGGTGGGCGTCGCGGGTGCCGATGCCCGTCAGCTGGGCTGCGATGGCGATGGATACAGAGACGATGTGGGAGACCTGGCGCAGCAGATGTTAGGAAGACGACTCGTTTGGTGCCGCGAATATGATTTATGGTCCCTACCGCCCCGCCCACCATGAGGCCATCGTCCCATCCCAGGACCCGGTCCTGATATCGCACATAGGTTCGGATCGCGGCGAAGAGCGTCGAGAAGAAGAGAAGGATGCTCGAGACGGTGATGATGCCCAGCGGCAGTCCCACAGGCGGGATGATCCGGGCGCCGGGATCGATGTCGTCGTTCCACCTGCTGGTGCTCATCTCTGTCTATCGCTCCATCATTTGCGACATGTCGAGAACACCTGCGCCGCAGATCCACCTACAGGCTGCCGCCCTGTATATATATACAACGGTCGTAGTATTTAGGTCTGCCCAGGCATCGGACGTGTCCCTCCGCTCAGGGGAGACGCATGTTGGTTCCAGTCAATTGCGTATGCCAGTACAGAGTACTATGTGAGGAAGTGGTTCCTTCAGTCTTACTCCCGCATGAAATATCTTGGCCGCATCTTGACCCTAGCCAACAAGCCCCTGGCACATATGCATATGCTCACGGGTGCCGTTGGTGATGGCCCCGATCCAATAAAGCCGCATCCAACGTTGTATCTTCTCCACTCAAATTCTGCAATATCCTGACCCTAGTCGGTAGTTTGTCCTTGGCGACCAGGTTCTCAGTTCCCTCAGAGCGAAGACGAATTATCATCTTCAAAGAGGGCAAACGTCCGGAGGACGGTGGGCCTGCCTGTGTTTACCCACTCGCGCAGACGTTGAAGGCTGGGTGCACACAGAGTGTTTGATTGTTCAAAGTCGGGTTCACCATTATTATCGCCCATCCGGTATTGGAAGGGGAATGCCGATTGCGTATATATACCATCGATCCTCGTCCCAATACTCAAAGAGCATGTCGATCATGTCGGGCTGCGCAGGCAATAAGAGATCCCATTACGCTTGAACTATAGACTAGGCCTAAAGATGACCCTGCTCGATAACAACGTTGACACCACGGCTGCCCTCTTTGACCATGGGCACAAACATGTCGTGGTCGTATTCGATGTCTGCGGCAGTCGTGCCGCAGAGTCGCATATGGGGCATGACTCTGAGGGCCAAGGCCGCAAGACCCAGATGCAGCTCGCAGAGTGCGAGGCTGTCATCAACGTCAGCAAACATACATAATTCCACGGATAGAGACCTTCTGGGGGTGACGGGCTTACTTCTTGCCAACGCACGCACGGCTGCCCTTGGAAAAGGAGATCAGGCCGTTGTGCACCTCCTTTCGCGGCTCGTTGTTCTCGTCCAGCCAGCGCTCGGGGATGAAGGCGTGCGAGTCCGGGAAGATGCCCTCGTCGTGGTGGGAGATGGCGGCGGACATGCCAATGGCGTAGCCCCTGGGCAGCACGAGGGCCACGGGCTTCTTGTTGAACTCGCCCCGGTAGACCAGGTCCTCCTGCGTCGGCACGCGCGCGGTGCGGCTCGACACGCCGTACGAGAGGCGCAGGCCCTCGTTGATGACGGCCCCCGTGTACGGGAGCTTCTCCAGCACCGTCCACGCTGGGAGGTGGCGGGGGTCGTCCACGGCCTCGGACAGCTCGGCGCGCAGCTTGGCGAGGATCTCGGGCTGCGAGAGCAGATGGAAGGTGATGACGGCCAGCGCCCAGCTCGTCGTCTCGGTGCCCGCGGCGACAACCGCGATGGCCTCTTCGGCCAGGCGCTGGGGCTTCTTCTCGCTCTCGAGGAGGAGGTCCGACTGCAGGAGGTCGCCAAAGATGGTCGACTGGTCGTAGACGATACCGGCGTCCAGGTCGGCCTTTGTCTTGTTGACGCGGGCCGGAATGTCAATCTGCAGTGTGCGGATGAGGAGGGCGGCATCGGGGGGCAGGTAGGGCACCAGGTGCTTGCCCATCTTTGCGGTGGCGATGAGGAAGGGGAAGAAGCGCATGAAGAAGACGGGCTTGAGGACGGCCAGGGTCGCCTCGCGGAAGTTGGGTTTCCAGCTGTCCCGTGCGAGGAGGCCGAGGGACTCGCCAAAGCTGTAGCTGAAGATGGCGTCCGCGGTGAAGCAGCTGTAGGCGTGGGCAATGTCAAAGGGCTGCCTGTCCTTGTTCCCAGATCCCTCTGCAAGCAGCTTGTCGCAGAGCGTCTGGACGAGGCCGTGGATATCGCCCTCCAGGCGAGCGATCATGGCGCGAGAGAAGAACTTGGCGACGGGGGCGCGGCGCGAGCGGTGGCTGTCATGGTCCTCGGTGCCAAAGCTATTGCCGCTGCCAATGGCAGAGCCGTTGATCTGATGGATGGGCTTGTCTCGCTTGCGATTCCCCAGAGCATAGATCTCGTCGGAAAAGGCCATGTCGGCACAGTGAGTTTCATTGGGGCTGATCCGGACGATCGGGCCTTGTTGCAGCTCGCACAATCAGCCAAGGGCCTTCTAAGGAGCATGATGGAGCGATGGAGCGATGGAGCAATGGAGCAAAATACTACTCACCATACTCGTCATGCATCTTCTTGATGGCATGCGTGTAGCGGCCGGTGAGGATGACATCGTGGTAGAACTCAGGCCAGTATGTGGCGGCTGCGAGTCGGGGGCCAGGCACCTTGCTGAGCGGATGGAGAGGCGAGATGTTGTACAGAGCTTGCAGCATCTTGAAGGCGACCCAGCAGGCGCCAGCGACGACGATGACATCCTGGACTCTGAGCTCGGCCATGGTGATGTTGTTGATGTCGTTGATGCCGTCGAAGTCGTCAAAGTCGTCAAAGTCGTCAAAGTTATCGTTGATACTCTGGCCTTGGACCGACCGTCTCCTGGGAAGACCCTTGGAGTATCTTCCCCCTCAATCATTTTGACTGTTTCCCACATCCTCGGTGAAATCATTATGCTCCTATCCGAACATACAATGGGACTCGGGGAGGCCTGGAGGGCTCCATGGCAGGGTTCTGTGGCAAGGGCCCGGTTTCTCCAATCTTGGCCCTGCACTGCGGGGTGGATCCTAGTCGTGCGCCCTTTCACCCTGGGGCCCAGCCTATGTGAGTAGCATCCATCTGCGTCGATACGACATCTGGTACGGAGTATTATATATTGCGTCAGCCCCGACCTGTGCCCCTGAGAGGACCGAGTAGTTGTGAAATTTGAGTTGGTGATGGGTTGCTCTGCTCGTGGGGGCGTCCCAGAATGGCACGTCTTGGAATGAGAGCGGCCAACAGTTGGCTGGCTGGGGTACAAGGTAATCCCAGCTAGTATAGTACACATACTCGTACAGATTACACAAGTAACACTCGTACATGTCACTACGTACCTTCTGTTTCGTTTCTCTCTACTCTGTATCCGCACTCTCTACCTAGCAGCTATCTCTCAGAGCACCCAGCGATGGAAGGTTACAAAGTCGAGGACAGAGGGAGACGGAGGTTTCCTATCCAGCTTGTCGGGTGCTTCGACCGCGCTTGAGACAGCCGCCATATGGATACAGAGCCCAATTGTGTACTGTACGGGGTCGTTTAGTTCGGCCGTACAAGTGAATGTATACTCTCATGGCATGCCATAGGCTCACAGCAGATCATCAAAAGGAATAAAAATACAAGCATTGCAAATGTAACTCCTCATGTCGCTGCCGAGGCGAGGGCCGAGCTGTCCAAAGCAAACAGCGGAGTCTGTTGTTATTGTGAAGAGCCGAAGGGCAAATATATGATGTAGCTTTGTGTTTGACTGATGCCTCTGATGTTGATAACCCAAAAAGAGGGAGGCGATGATGCTGTAAGGGCTGCTAGGTACCGAATATTTATACCAGCCGTTCATTTTAATGACTTCAAGGCTGGGGTTCGGAAGACTGAGTTTGGGCTTGATATTTTGGTTTAATATTTTGGTTGCCTGGCTGTGACGTGGTCGTCAGGTGGAGGAGTTTATCGACAGTGCTTACATACCTCCCAAGTACCTAGTACCATGTAGTACACGCAGTCCTATCGATGGGCTTCCGCGTTTTAAAACGCTGCTACACATGTCGCCCCCTTGACCCAGTCTGTCGTCCAGGGCCATGTCATAGAAGGGATCACTCGTGGAAGAAAACACATCAGCGGTTTATCTCACAAATTCATAGTTCCTGTACACTATCAAGCCCCGGCAAAACCAATCTCCATGATCGACCCCTAGTGCTGTTCTGTGGCTGCCGCTCTTCCTCCACCTCCTCCCGCTCTGTTTGCGCCTCCTCTTTCCGTGGACCTTCAGTGTGAACACTCAGCTTCCCTCGAAACTCTCGCATACCCTTTGTTGAAGGCATTCTATTTAATAACCGTCACACTCCGTCCTTCACCCTTCTTTTTGCGAGCGAGGCAAAAGAGTCACTGCGATGCAGTGTTTGTGAAGGGTCTATCTGATTGGAACCTTCCAAGCCCGAGTGCTTGAACCTGGAGGTTATTGAGTGGACGTCGCAGGAAGCCTCCTAGTTTTGTCCGCTTTGCCCCTCTCCAACATCCTCCAAATCGTCCACAGCACGCACTGCCGCAGGTTCCAGCAGGAAAGAGTATGACGGCTCTCTCCAGAGTTCTTCGGGGGCTTCTGCGGCGCCCGATATAGCCGCCATTTGGATCGCTAACCATTGGGCCTCTATAAGGGCCCTGGCCCTGTCCAAATCCTGCTTCTTCACCTTCAAAGTGAGAAGGCGGCCAGAGTCGACTAGATGTCCGTGCTCGTCTATGACAATGATTTCGCTATCAGGAAGGACGTTTTCCTCGTCCAAGGATTCTACCAGAGCCTCCTTGATCGACCGGGTTGCTTCAGGGGAGTCCAGGTCCACGAGCCTTCGGGCAAGGCATTTGTCGGTCTTTTTCTGGGTAAGGCATTCATGCCTATCCAAGGCCTCAGCCACGTTCTGGGGCAGCACCCGCCACTGCACACGGTATCTCGTGTACTGGATGTCGTCTTTTGTCACCTCGCCCAGCACGTCGTGCCATTTCAGGCCAATTCTGGCATTCGTCCACAGAACGTAGATGTCTGCTGAAAATGATAGGAGGTTGAAGTCCTTGTCACTAGACGCGAGCTCCCCAGACGGGGGGGCGAGGATTTCCATGAGCTTCCTCTTACGCGAGTTCTCCATCCAGTTGGAGGATTTGATGATGTGCCTGATATTTTCGCGGTTCTTGGAGGTGGAATTTATCGTGTAAGGCCAAATATGGCGCGCTTGTGGCAGGATGGTTTTCATGACGAGGCAGCGATGCCCGTCTCGCTCGAGGGCCTGTAATTTTGACGAGTGATCAGTTCATGTTTTTTGGCTCAACAAAGCATGCGTCCAGATATGCCTTTATGTATATGTTCAAAGATGACAGCATAAAACTTACCTTCATTCTCTCCTGTTCAGATCGACCCTGGTGGTTAGGATTGCGACCTGTCCTGTACGTTTTATCGTTGCCATTTTCACTATCGTCACTATCGATCTCTTTTTCTTTACCAGTCGAGATGTAGGGCTCGGAGTCTGCTCCAGACAGTGTCTCACGTCTGAGGTAGTTGGCTAGAAAGGGCTGTAACCTTGCCATGGAGTTAACTATGGTTACTGAGTCTGACATCTCAACGAAATCCTTCAGGCGCTCCAAGTCTTCAACGAGGAACCACGAAAGATGGATCAAGTCCATTTGGAATATCTTGAAAGATCCCTTGTCACATTCTTTGACCCCATTTGCTGAGCGAATCTCGGCAAGAGCACGCTTGGCCGCCTCCATCCGAGCTTCGAACTCGTCCATGGGCAGTTTTGGACCCGTGTGAGCTGTTTGGGGTCTTGCTCGGAGGAATGCCTGCAAGTGGGCTTTTGATTTGGCGCTTCTGTCCTCGAGAAAATCGATAAGGTCGCTTAAATGCTCGTGCAGGCCCTCGCCGCAGTGCTGATTGTGAGGTTGAGACATGATGGGAATTTGGTCGTGCGGATAGGATAGAACTCAAAGATCAGAGATGAACAAAAGTGGAAGGTGGAAGTGGAATATAAAAATCCAGGGACCAGGGCAGAGATGAAAGAAGTGAGGCTGGGATATGTTTCTGAGGGGAAGGTGAAAGTAAACAGAGACCCATAGAGGTACCTAGTAGTATTAAACACTACCTACCTTAGTAGGTAGGCACCTAGTAATACTGGCGGCTAGCCGCTAGATTTTATATTTGAAGGCTTAGGAGTTCGGCCAGGTGACATGTGATGAACTTCACGGCAATCATCACTCGACTGTCGCTTGTTGATTTTCGCTGCTGTTGGGCGCCGCTTTTTGTTTTCCTTCACCTCATTGTATGCCGCTGCTATCCATGACCAGTACCTACTACCTAGCACTAGATACTTATGGTTGCGGCTATCAGTATGCATACGAGTACGCGTGGCACTGCCAACACGTCCCTTACCACAAAACCACAGACTGGTGTCGCCAAGTGTCGATTGCGATGAACCAGCACTCGTAACCGGCCAGGAGCAGCACCTGGATACTGTCCACGTGAAAGCATTTATACTTGCCCTATAATCTCTTTATATCTATCTCTATAACATATCCATGTTTATCCCCATGTACCTCTTCGTACACACCTCCGCAATATCTTTACATTTATTCCTATAATTTCTTGACATTCATTCGTACAGTTAACCTCTTCGTCTTGATCCATAGAATTTCTTTGTATTCATGTATATAATCTCTTAAGTTTTAAGGTATGTTCCATCTAGCCTAGGGATAGAAATAGGCTAAAACCACTGTCAGATTATATACATCTGCCTGCATGTAATGACGTAGGTAGGCATGCAGAGCAGCACCGCCCCTAGCATCTGAGCTGATTCCTAACGTGTGTCTACTAAAGTCAACTCTCCAGAATTCTCGTGTGAACTCCCAAGCAACACTTGCCAGCGCCAGTTCTTGGCAAGCAGTTTCACGCCGCTTTACAACTCGCCAAGGGTCCTCTAGCAGCGGTAGCTTTCCAAGGTTGTGTACTCCCCAACTTCGTCAGCAAGAACCCCTGCATCGATAGCCTCTTACCGGCCAGATACTAATTAGGCATCGCCTCTCTCGGTCCCCGAAAGTTCCGCTTACCAAATGCTCATAGCTGATGTAGTTCGCTCTCTAAAAGCATAAATAGTCAATCGGGTGTCAAGATAGGTCTGCTCTCGTGGCGCCCATGAATCACCGCCTTTAAGAGACACTTACACCTGCCGCAGTTTAAATTTCAAGAAAACCACCAACCATGGAGTTTAACCCCACCAGAGCCATCGTCCACAACGAAGGCTGCGACTTGCATTACTGGTACCAAGGCACAGGACCTCTCATTACCTTCATCCCTGGCGGAAACGGCCATGGGAGGCAGTTCAACAACATCATGGCGGCCCTGTCTGCCAACTTTACCTGCGTCACCTTTGACCGGCGTCAGATGTCGGCCAGCCAGGTCAAAGTCAACAAGAAACTCAGCCCTCCCCAGCAGGCCCGCGACATCCGCGCCGTCATCACCGCCCTGGGCTTTGACAAGTCCATCATTTTTGGCAGCAGCAGCGGAGGCCTCTTTGCGTTCCAATTCGCCCACGACTTCCCCAACATGGTGAACCGCTTGATCGCCCACGAGGCTCCCTCCTTCTCCCTCCTCCCAGACGCCACCGAGGTGTATGAGTGGTTCTACCACCTCATGGAGGTCTACGAAACTCAGGGGCTGGAGCAGGCGGCCAAGGAGTTTAGGACCAAGCTGATAGGGTACGATGACGAGGGGATACCCAAGACGGTGCCGCCTGAGCCGGAGAACCCTCGGAACTTCTGGGATAATGAGTTCGTTATGCTAATGGGCTATACCCCCAACTTGTGGCGTTTGAAGGAGAACAAGACCAGCATTGGCGTCATGAGGGGAATACGCTGTAAGGACGCGATCTTTGCCAGGACGCCGGTAGAGCAGGCCAAGATACTGGGCTGCCCCCTTGCCGTGGTACCAGGGCACCACCAAGGATTCGAGGTGGAGACCAAGGAATTCGTCCCGTATCTCTTGGAAATGTTGGATACCTTGGAAAGGGAGAGAAGTTCAGCATCTAGAACTTGAGACAGTGTTGATCCTCGAGGCGCTCCGAAATCCGCATCTGTTTGGCCTGCGAGACGTTCACTACAAGCCCACGGGGTATTTTAGAATCCCCGTGTACGAACGTATACGGAATAGAATTCGCTTACTTAACTGCATATGCATAGGTAGATTCTGCCATCTCGGGTTAGTCGGGGCTAGTTGGATCCTGCAGCCAGCCTGGTCATGTTAACATTCGGCAAAGTGCGGTTTCTAGACATAGGTAGCTCTACGAAATTCAACTCCGTCCATCAAAACGAGGCCATATTCATGGGACCGCAAGAATACGACCAAAAATGAGCTCTGAGTAGTAGTTGGGTTGAAGTGTGCCGCCACTGCTTTCCGCTTGCCACCAGCAGCCGTCTTCTCCAAGACGGACGGGAGTGAGGCTTTGGATAGAGTGCTGGCTCCAATCGATAGTGCCTAGTTACGCCTCCTAAGGAGGTTCAGTCTAGTAAACTGAAATTCTTGACCCTGCTCTCTCTGTAGACCATCACCAGCCATTAGCGAGCACCCAGGAGTGATCACCAGCTATCTCAGTCTCCTTCCAAGGCTGGCGGCTGCTCATATCTCTGGCGGCAGAAGTAGGAGAAGGCTCCCCGCCACTGGAGGGCCTCAATGGACGGGCTCATGCTGCCAATCGCAGGTTCATAATTATCATACTAGTGCTAACTCCAGTTTTCGACACGTCGATCCCGATAGCAAAAGTCCCGGAGGCATGCTTTAATTTAGTCGGCGGCAGCAAGTGAATATTAACCGTCTTTTTTTCATCTTTCTTTCATTGTAATATCATAGGAAGGGGGCAAAAGACCTTGGTGCTAGGTTGAGACTAGCTTAGGGGAGGCAAGTTTGTTGTAGGTTCGAGAGGCGACCACGGCCGTTGCTGGTCAATACTCACGGAGCGGCGCCTGGGTTAGTGACATAAATGGGGCGCCGCCATAGCTTGCACGAGTCCGACAGAGGCACGTGCTTGGAAGTCCTTAACGGCGGGAGTTCTGTGGCGATGGAAGTTGGCCTAGAATCCCAGAAGGCCGACCCTGGCCACCAATGATATCTGAAGTCATCTCGATGCTCGATGCTGTGCCTGTGATGAAAAGCTCCTCGACAGATTGACTCCTTGCATGCATGATACCCCTAATAAATGTCCGCATGGTAGCGCACTCATGCACACTTAAAAGTACTCGTACGAGTACTAGTACTTGGGTACGGATGATTTCCGGGACGCAAAACGCCGTCGGAAAAGGTCCTAGAGGGGGCCAAGTTGAAGAAATTTGGGCATCTGGGATTCCGAACGGAGGGGATGTGAGACATGCCAATGTCAGTTGTCTTGCGGATCCTTGCAAATGCAGGTAGGACAGTGCAAACAACTCCCGACCGACCAGCCGGCTGCTTCAGCTGGGTTATTCGTATCCGTACGAGTACATGCAGGCACATCGAGAATCCTTAGCCCTAGCGACAAATCCTGTAGGCCAAAGCCACTGGTGCAAAAGCGACTGCGTAGAACCTATTATTCTTAGCAGGCACGGAGGCGATCGGGGGACGGGCTTGGGGGAGCTGCTAAGGTTCTAAGGTTCGGAGACGGTGGCGGGTGACGTGCTGGGAGGGATCTGTACGGCGGACGATAGGCGAGACTGCGTCAAAATTCAAATAAACCTAAAACACCCTCATAGGGTGACGCCCCCGTGGGGTGGTTCATCCCATATTCAATTACCCCATCATATTGTTTATAAGCAATATAATACTATTCATTTAGTACATTATGATTTCTCGTTATTCCGGAGTATTTCGACTCATTTCAGAACATTCATCATAGGTTGTATAGCAGAATGGATAATTCATCTTCGACCCTTCCTCCAATCGCACCGACAGATCCTCAGCCAACCGAGATAACACATCTCACGGCGTGGGCACTCGCGAATGCTAGATTTCTCCGACCCGTGAAAGCTAGTATCCTAGAAAGAGCAGGCCAGAGCGCACGGTTACTAAAGTTCAATCGCGAAGCAAGGCGTGGAAGATCACCAAAAAATCCACTTGACCTGACTCGTACGCCAAATGTTGATGCGGTACTGATCTACCTTTTTGGAAAAGAGGCAGATACCCCGTGTACACGTTGTGCTAAAGGGTATGGTATTTTTGATGGTTGTATCATCGAAAAGTCAATGGTTTCAGGAGCATGCGCAAACTGTGCATATTCTTCCCAGGCGCGATGCTGTAACCTTAGAGGTAAGGAGTTACCTTTCTAAGAAAGTATTAGTTTTACTAATATTCCCTTAGAAAAACCCCAACCTCTTATAAAATATAACGCCAATGATCATACATTATCGAAACACCAATAGCGCGAAGTAGGTTATGCATTAAATCGGTTTATACAAGAGCAGGTGGAGAAGAGTGAAAAGTCAACTAGTACAGATCAGGATAAGATTAAGGGGTAGAGATATAGCAAGGAAGCATTTTATTTCGTACATTCTCATACGAACTTTCTTTTCCTCCTTATTTCTATTTATTTCGTATCCGTTCGAAGGAATACTATCCCATCATATTATGATGTCTCGGACTTGTGATCCATATATCCATGAACTTATCTTACGCTATGAAGCGGACTCGAAATTTTGCAAAGTTTGTGGTTTCTCCTTTGCCCAATTCATCTCAAAGACGACCACCGCCTCTCGATCTAGTCTTACTAGTTACGATGATTCTCTCCTCGAAGGCAATGGAGATACCTGGCTCCAAGCAAAAGCGAATCAACCTCTTCGATCGATCGATACTATACCACAATTAAGATCATCATCACAAGGAGCCATTGTGAACACTGGTTTACAGCCTCGACGTATCACTCCTCAAACCTTTCAACATGCTATCGAACAGGGTCAGGCTGCACGAGACATTAGTGCAACGCAAACAAGGAATCCGCCCGATCCTTCGCGGATAGCCCGTCTTACGCTGCATTTCTACAAAGCAAAGTATAGGTTAGAAGATATCGGCGAAGATGAACCTCACAGAACATACCTTCCACGTTCACCATCGAAAGTCGATACCGTCGAATGCTTTGCGGATACTCAATGGCGCGAGAAGTTCCCATCACAAGCCGAACTGATTAAAAGTATTATCAGCCGAGCAGTACTACCGACGATTACATCGATTCATCAAGCAGAGTGGAAGATCGCGCCTGAGATGAAGGCGGGTATACCTAAGACGATTAGTTCATGGGCAGCCGATATCTATATGGCGCGATCGGTCATTGATATGGTCAAGGAGATGGGATTACAAGTGAGCCCTCCTTATAAGTACAATTTGTACTTCATTCGATTCCAGGAGGTAGATGAGGAACCCGATAGTATTAGTACTACCGTTCCTGAGCGGGGGCAAGTGGGAAATAGGCATAATATCAAGACGGAGGATAGGGTGAGTGAGGGGAGGATAAAGCGTGGTCGGGCGGCTACGAGTAGCTCGGAGTCACGTCAGGTACGGCCAAAGCAGGAGAAACGCGGTAAACCGTCGACGAATAGGTCCGACCTAACACGAAATGGTACGAAATAACTGTTACCCTCTGGTTATAGTCTTCACTAATCATGACAGATCTGGATGTCATCGATATAACGCTGCCGAAGATGGAACAAGCAATCCAGACAGTTAACCAACAAGGCCCGATACCTTTGGTGCCTTCGGACGAATTACCAAGTGATCCATTTGGGCCTATGGGGGATATTAACGAAGGTATGTACCAACACACGAAAGTGAGTGAGATAATCCCTCACGATATATTCTAATACTAATCATAATAATAGAGTAAAGTAATCCCTCTTTCTTCACTAAGCGTATTAAAGCGAGTAAGGAAAAAGACGATGAAGTGATATTTGATTCTTTTTTGTATTATTAGTATTATATCTCTCCCCTCAATTCTACTCTAAGCTATTAATATCAATCTGTGCTGCCTCTAAACGTGCGCGAATTTCCTCTGTCCGTCCTGTCGGCTTTTGTAATTGAAAAAGCCTTGTACCTTGAGCTTGAGCCGTTAAAAGATGGTCCCGTAGAAGCAGATACTGCTCAATAAATGGCGCACTCTGGCTTACGGGTTCATCTGGTATAATAATACCAAATGAGTCGCAGAGTTCTATCATCTCAGGAGGTAAAAATCGGTCAATATCCTCATCATCCTGATCAAAGATACCCTTAATCTCTTCCCATCGGTCCTCCGGTATTGGCTCCGAACAACTAATATTAGGAGCATCCTCAGGGCGGTCGAGTTGAAAGTAGAGGCTATGCGGTTGCCCATGTCTTATAGGAGCGGTCTGGAGTCGAATCCTGTGTGCTTGCCATGTATGGACGAAGCGTGTAAATGCGGCTCGGATTATTGGCATATAGATGTGTAGTAATGCGATGCGGTCAGCGAGGGATGTA
>JAEMHR010000115.1:0-89197 GCA_016490725.1 Amphichorda felina
ATTTATATTTATATTTATATTTATATTTATATTTATATTTATATTTATATTTATATCTATATTTATATTTATATTTATATTTATATTTATATTTATATCTATATTCCCCTATATATCTATATATATAATAGGCGATTATTATTATAATGTTATATTTAGATTCTAATCCGTATATATATAAGTATTTAGCTATACGTTACGAGTATTAGTTATTTAGTGTCTAGCCTTTCTTTTTACTGCCTACTTAGTGGGCTTATTATTCCTCAGGCGAATAGGTACCTATTTAAGAGCTCCTGAGCATATGAAAGCGGCGATAGGCGATGCTCCAGCTTCCGATCATCACTACCGATTCATATCATAGAACGACGTCGTCTGTAACTTTCGTGTGGTCGGCGTCTGGCAATATCCAACCGTGGATCCGTTATTTTCGGGGCAGGATCTAGAAAATCCGTTACCGGTTCTCCTAGAAGGTCTAATGATGCTATTCCTTGGGGCTTTTGGTAGTAGTTTGGCAGGTCCCTGGCTAACTGCGATGATATTTACCTAGCGGGAGGGGCTGATTTCTGTTGACAGCTTGGCAAGGGCTTGTTGATCAGTCACCGGCTGAAAGAAAATATTAACAGAGTTAGGTCTTGAGCTACCAATTTCACCCTTTTAAGTCTACTAACCTGGTGGTTGGTGGTCTTCGTGATTAAAAGATTTCCTTTTTTTTTTCTAAAAATGTCTCCGTATAGACTTAAGTACTAGTAGTTATGCTCTCGTCAACAAGACCTTAGGAGGGCAAATCTGAGCTTTTGCATCGACCAGGCCATACCTTTCAAAAGTCCATGCCTGACTACTTATTATCTTTTGATCTTCATAACCTCATAGTCGACCAACAGAAGTGATTGCTCTCACGCATTCAGATACAGGCTTGATCAAAAATACATTACGATATCATATATAGAGGAGAGTACAGTTTCCAAATCCCGAGCTGTCGCCCCACGTATGACACCTGACGCCGCAAAGTGAAGATTATCCAAGGCTCCCAACCAAGCCCGAGTGCTCGCTCATTATTCCTTCTTCTTGCCCTTGTACAGAAACCTCCCAAAGATGGCCTCGGCCGCGCCAACAGTGGCCAGAATACCAACCCCAAGGCCAATATTCTCCCAAGACAGACGGCCCCGCTCGTACAGGCCCCAGGCCTTGTAGCCCAGGTAGGAGCTCAGTCCGACCACGCTAGCGAGGTTGGCAAAAGCCAGGGCGCCGGCAGTCCCGTCAGACAGCTTGGAGAACTGGGCCTGGAGCCAATTGTCTGCCTCGCGGGCCTCGCGCTTGGCCTTGGCCCTCTTGGCGGCGGCCTCGCGCTCGAGGCGTTGTGACTGGGTCTCGGTCTTGACCTCCTGGTCGAGGAAGTCAGAGGGCACGGTGTGGACGCTGGGGATGTCGACATCGACGAGGGAGGCGGTCGAGGCGCTCTCGTTGGTGACGACCTCGGGGGGTGGAGGGGCAGCAGCCTGTTCCCAGCTGTTAGTGACCTTTGTTCCCAGCTTCTACCCGGGCTGTGCGATGTTACTCACCTCGACGGGCGATTGTTTAGGGCCACTGGCGGCAACGTCGGCGTATGACACTACAAGAGCAGCTTGGTCAGTACATCTAGAGCTATAGACAGACGTCATCATCGCGGGGCAGCTCACTCATGGATCGTGTTTAGGTGAAGGTGAAGGGATAGTGTGGGTGATGGTTTGATGATGGAAAAGTGTGGGCGCGGATTGACTTCCGATGAAATTGAGTTGAGGAGGCGCAGAGACGTGTGATATATGAGTTCATGGGGAATGGGGACGGGTGGGCAGACAGTGACGCAAACGCAGGTAGCTGTCTCATGCATGTGGCCTCAGGTTCATGTTCCTGTCCCGAGCAATGACGTATTGCTCCACAATGTGAGTCGCGAAAGTCGGAAATATGCTGCCTGCCACGGCACTAAACACGCGACGTCCAGGGTTTGCGCACGATGCACCGGGCAGGTTCGGACATTTCCTCCGGCCAGATAGTATTAGTATTATGCCAAGTTGCGGGCCATGGCGGCAGCTACTTCGGCCTCCAAGATATTACTTGATTAATTGTTTGGGCGCGCATCATCGGCATCCTGGATAAAAGTAAGACACTCATAGCAAGCGGTTAGCAACCCTAAAAGATCAAGCAGACACTAGAATTTAAATACCGCCATAATGTGTGTATATTTGTACGTAGTGCCTATCTTCTTGTTTTATTCACGTGTGTAGTGTTATCAAGAGTAGAGCTACTTGGGTGCTCTGAGTGCTGTGCCAACCACTTTCGTCGGATTGTTGAGCTCTTAGTTTAGCTACCCTAGGGCCAATCTAAATGAACATACGCATCCCTTCCTATACTCCGTGGTAACAGAAGTAATAGTACAAAGTAGCGGAAAATATTACAGGTACTAATGGATGTGCGCGCGGTAAATGAAAAAAAAAAGAGACGTGAGTGTTCATATTGATTGAAACAAAAGCAGAGCCAAAAACATGTGGCCATTGTACTTGTAGAGAACCACCCACACAAGTCGCTACCAAACGCGGTTAACGGAAAACACGACACAAAGTATACGAGCGAACCGATTGTGCCCGACAATACCAGAGAGGTCATATAGCCAAAAGCAGACGCTGATAAATATACACTCCGAGCGCGCCATTCCCCAAGGCACTTCCCTGCTTCCCCCCCGGTCCTGAAAGATAAAAAACCTCAAAACGCCCTGCCCATGGGTATCTCCCGCAAATGCGCTTTTGACAAGCAATTCCTCCCTTTTTTTTCCCACGGTTTGCTCCAAAATTTAAGGATTCGTCCCTTTTTTGAACTTGACGAGAGCCACGCCGTTACGATGTCTTGTTCAGCTGGTGCATTTCCCTGAACTTACCCACCCAGTGCTGCCGCACCCGCTCCGGCATCTTGCAGAACACCATGGCCTTGTTCTCGTTGCTGAGGATGTTCTCCGAGATCTTGACCTGAAGATCGAGCTCCTCGCTGGCGAAGTCGCGGAAGAAAATGTCCAGTGCCTGCTCGCGCCAGCGCGGGGCGGCGCGGCTCTTCAGAGCATCCAACAGCTCCTCGACAAGGGGTGAATGGAACATTGCAGGGGTCTCTCGGGCCTGGCCCGGAGGCACAGAAGATGTCAAAACAGGTGCGGTGGTAGGTAGTGAGGTGCCGCGGAATGATGTGCGGCGTCGTTTTTGCGGCGAAGAAACTGTCGAGGTAGGTGCTGCAGCATCGCCTAGGGATGGCGACACGGGGTTTTCTGCCTGAGACCCGTTTACACCTTGCCGACGCTTGCGAGTATGGTTTTGGCTCTGAGGCGCAGTGTCATCAGGAGGTGTCAGGGCACTCGAGCTTGCCGTCGCTACGGCCTGTGTGGGAACAATAGTCCCCAACGTCGCCGATTGCTGCAGCGGTTGCATCGGGATGGAGCTGGCAGATGATGCGGTCGGTGTCTGGCTCAATGCTGGTCGTGTTTGCTGGTTCGGACTGGACATGGCGTTGACAGAGCTTCCCTGGAGGTTGATGACACCGGTGCCGGGCATCTCGGAATCGTCGACCGCGCTGTCCGTCTTCCTTCGTGGCTTCATGATTCGTTTAGGAGCCCCGCCCGACCCTATCACATCTGGGTATAGAATCTCCATGAAGTCCTCATGATCGAACGGTCGGCCGCGCAGCGCTCGCGAGAGCGGCTCCCTCTGTGGGGTCCCATCAGCCAAGGCCACCTCTCGTCAGTCAAACACGGGGACTTACCTCAATATGCGCCCTCCACGCGTCCTCAGTTGCAGTTACAGTCCTAGTCACGGGATTGTAAAGAAACTCTGGGTCCTCCCTCAGTCCCCTCCACAGCCGAAATCGTTTCCGGGCATTGTCGCTCTTGTTGATGAGATGGCTCTTGGCCGGGTACGCGCCGTGTTTCGCCTGGAGAGCCGCCGCGGCGCGCTCCCACGCCTCGGCTTTGAAGCTGCTATTCTCCCGTAGACCCAGCTGGACGCTCTCACACAGGCTGCGGAAGAAGGTGGCTTCGTACGCCGGGGTCCAGCTGAACCTTGGGGCGCGTCGGTCTCGGTCGACGCGTGAGGGGGCACCGGACTGGACGTCGGCGCCGATGGGGTCCATGTCGTCCTCGGACATGGCGATGGCTCGGGAGGCGCGGGGGGCCACCTTCCGGGACGATGTTCTGCGCCTTGGTGTTTTTGCGCCGCGAGAGGAGCGCGTGGTTCGGGAGACGGGGGTTTCGGAGCTAGCAGCTGGCGATGGGGGTCGTGGGTCGTCAGGCCAGGGCGCGATGCGCAATGGGCACGGGGGATGGCGGGGCTTGACCCGGGTCGGGACAGGTCATTGACCTTTGGGGGAGAGAGGATGGGAACCAGACGGCGAGGCTGGACGGAGGGCGGTGGATGGAAGGTGAGCCCATTGGCGGCGGACCATTGGGGGTCCAGTCCAGCCGGTGTACGAAGTAATATGGAAGGAAAGGTGGTCTAGTCACTGTGTGTCGGGGTTGGCTTGCAGCGGTGCCAGCGACACGTCCACTGAGATGACGGCGCGGTGCCAAGGCTATAGCCGCTACCAGCCGCCAGCCACGGGACCACTGGGTTGGTGAATAAATTGGTTGGGTCGCTTCCAGGCTGGGTGGAATCCGGTGGAGAGGTCGTGGTGAGGTGGACTTGAAAGGCAATTTTTTCATCCTGAGGTCCTTTGACAGGTCTCTTTGGCCTCTGTCTCGTAGGGCAGCTCCTATGAAGCGCTGGAAGACCCTTTGCTCTGGGCTGTGGGCAGGCCGGCTCATCGCATTCTCAGGCCACACCGGTGGACCCCCATTTGCCCTTTTGTCATCACGTGGCCCATCTCCCGGTCAAGGATGAACCACCCCACGCGGGGGCTCGCCGTCATCCTGGAGGCTGGCGTTTGACAATGGAACTCGAATCTTCTGCACCTTCTCATTCCTTCCCGAAATGAGTAGACCGGCCGTCTTGCGGGAAACCATGAGGCATTTGAGGGACGGGAAGCTCTTCACGATGCTGTCTGACCTGCAACGCTGGTCTTGCGGCTGCATCACCTGGAGGATGAGACGCTTGGCAGTTGGTCAAGGTGATGACAGGCATCCCACGCCGGATCACCAGGGTCGTACCCCGTACGGAGTAACTAATAAATAATACCCAGTGACATCTCATCATGCATTATGCATGAGCCCCAACCCCAAGGGGCGGAGCTCCATTCTCCCAACTGCTTCTTTCCCGCCCGGGGAGGATGCCCTCGACACTCCCTCGAGCCATGTGGTGGTCATGGCCGTATACCATGGCTGCAGACTCTCTATGCTTCATGGCTGTACGCAATCAGCTCATTTATTTTAGCTACCAACTAATTCTTATGGAACTAAATATTCGACTGCACTTGGCGACTCTTCTTCTTTGGTAGCGTAACAGGGCAACCTGGAATCAGGGCTGTGGGAAATTCTGTGTCCCAACCGTATTGTTCGGGAAGGAGGAGCACACAAGCTCCTGCCACGCCACGACAAGCCTACACCGATAAAAGTTGTCTCCTCGTGAAAAAGTCAGCTCGGGATTCTTATTAACTCCTCCATACTGCCAGTCTTTTTCCTATATTGAACAACAGCTTGTTAATTCGTTGGCGAAGATCGCCGACAACATTTTCCCACATATTTCTGGAGCATTTTACAACTTCGGAATCACCGTGCGCCCCACCAAGCGCAACTCGGGTGCTGTCACACATAACGGCTCCAACGAGCCCACTCAATCCACAGCACCGGCTCCTGGTGCGCTTGGACAAGATTAGACGATGGTTTTAAGCTCATTAACAACTTGGGGAAGTCTCAACTCCATCCCCCCCGGGGCCCCTCTGCACCCACCTTTAGGGTTCGTATGAGAATGTCAATGGTCGACTTCTGAGTCCTATTCATTCCTCTCGTACCCAACAGGCTATTCACAGTGTGTTGGATATGTTATTTATTGTATATTTGATAGATTATTCACTGTGCAATATGTATGTTTAATTATTGTATGTCTCATGTCTTATTTATCGTCCACTGCGCCCAATACGAGTGTGCTACGTATACGTACTCGCTGTTCGCCGAATCTTTTTGGTGTTCCTCCTGGCGTTGGGGTGAATACTGCAAGTCGGTGATGAAGATGCTGGATGGACCACGTCAGGCAATTAGTCCAAATTAGCTATTTAATGTCTGTTCATCCGAAAACAGGCATCCTTTTTAGCCTCAGCTTTGGTACGACCAAGGAGTGAGCTTATCCCCGCACGGCTCGTTCTCTAGTATGGGGTCTCCGAGCCCTCTTAATTTATGGCACGTGTCTGCATGCGTGGGCTATCCGCCGCCGCATTTGATCCTAGAACCTGGAACAGAGCCCTGACCGAGCTCAAAGAGTCAAGATGTTGGCTGCCTGGAGGAAGTGGATGCCAGCCACCGGTAAGCCAGAGACGCGCGGAGGACGGTGACGCCACAAAGGACGGTGACGCCGCAAAGGACGGTGACGCCGCAAAGGACGGTGACGCCCCAGAGGACGGTGACGTGAAAGCCGGCCCTAGGTTGAAATGCAGATGCCATTGGCGTCATTGCAGTAGATCATCCGGCTGCTGACCATTGTTGGCACCTCAGCATCCTTTTGATGGCTCTGAGAGGAACGATCCCACGGTGGGTTCCGCCCTCCCCGCAGGTCGGCGGCCATTCGACGATCAAAGCTCTGGGGTCTGACTGGCCTGAACGCCCAAAGGATTGGCGTCTGAGAAGATGCAGACAGAGATGGAGAGACTGAGCGTCGCCGGCGTTGGAATTCATTGCTGAGATCTGGACCCAGCACCCATGTTATATTAAGATGAGAACGGCCGACGTGGAATTCCACATGGCGAGAATCCATCTCGACTACTGAGTACCATGGACCGTGTTACTACCACGAAGCACTGGCTGGACTACTGGACTCGAGGTGTTGGCCCAGAACTCTGACCACTGCCGCGTCCGGCAAAGACGTGCCGAACTGCCCCACCACACCGATTGTATTTACTAGCGAATGCTGGGGGCGGGTAGCCGGATCGTCGTTTTTATTCCCGTCATCCTTGTTCTGTCCCCGACTACAAACGTCATCGATGGCCAGACGGGACGAGCTGGACGTCCGCAACGATCGGAGGGAATCGAAAGTTGCCCGTGGAGGCAATTGGCACTGGAGAGCTCAAGCTGACGCCAGGTTGGTATGAAGTATTGGGGCACCGAATGTACAAAGAACGTGGGCATCAATTGGTGTCATGTGGTTACTGGGCGACGGCGTTCCAATGTGGAATGTAGCACAGTGTCCGTCGCAGATGTCTCTGATGCTTCCAGCGAAGCCATTGTCCGCAAGACATGATGGTCTGACACGGATAATTATGTTAATATGTCCTAGTAGTATCTGCATCTGTACGAGTACCGGTCTGCTCACAGCCTGATCGACAGCCACCGTCTCCCTTGCCCCCATGCGAGTCTATTGCCACGGGGTGGCCCAACCATTCGACGGATGCAGAAACCTGGGAACGGTCGCTCCCAGAAGCAACCAAGTGATGTAAGACACATGCGTCCCAGGGTGCCAGGATCGCTGCCTTGTTATGATGGAGCGCATCCGGCGTCAACCCGCTGTCGCATTATATCTACCACGAGTCTTCCCCTCCCACCCTCTTTACAAGAGCTCTCTTCCCCAGGTCCCCGAGGCATCCCTCTATCATTTCTACAGACCCACAAGGATCGCCATCATGCCACACCCACAGCCCCCCGATGACGGTCCCCAGGTCATCGACCAGAGCGACCTGGACGCGGCCAACGAAAAGCTCCGCGATGAGGGCGACCAAACATTGGGCATGGACAAGGACAAGGACCTGGCAGCTGGCGAGACAGGGCAGGACACACTGGTGGAGAACGCCACCAGCCGCAATGGTCTTGACCCCGAGAAGACGGACGCCGACGGCAGGTACGAGATTACTGAAGATGACTGCTACGACGAGCTGGGGTTCTCCTTCTCCAATAAGAAGAAGTGGTACATCCTGACCGTCATCTTCTGGGTGCAGGTGTCGATGAACTTCAACACCTCCCTTTACTCCAATGCCATCCCTGGCATCTCCGAGGAGTTCAACGTTAGCGCGCAGGCCGCCCGCTGCGGAGCCATGATCTTCTTGGTCTTCTACGCGTTTGGCTGTGAGCTGTGGGCTCCCTGGAGCGAGGAGTTTGGGCGTTGGCCCATCCTCCAGCTCTCTTTGCTGTTGGTCAACATATGGCAAATCCCGGTCGCCCTTGCGCCCAACTTTGGGACAGTCCTCGTCGGCAGAGCACTTGGAGGTCTCTCAACTGCTGGGGGCTCTGTTACCCTGGGAATGATTGCCGATATGTGGGAGGCAGACGACCAGCAATACGCCGTAGCGTACGTCGTCTTCTCCTCTGTAGGAGGCTCAATCCTGGGCCCTGTTGTTGGCGGATTCACGGAGGAATACCTCGATTGGACGTAAGTCAAATACTTTCACTGATTTTAAAAATTCTGATGGTTTCTAATCAAGTGCTCTAGATGGTCGATCTGGGTGCAGCTCATCTTTGGCTTTGTCATCCAGGTGATTCATTTCTTCACCGTCCCTGAGACCCGTACATCCATCATGATGGACCGAATCGCCAGGAAGCGCAGAAAGGAGAACCCCGAGGCCAACATCTGGGGCCCCGATGAGATCCTCCCGTTCCGCCAACGCTTCTCCGTTAGCGAGATTATATACACCTGGCTACGCCCCTTCAGGATGTTCCTCACGGAACCTATTGTTCTCGTCCTGTCGCTTCTTTCGGGTTTCTCGGACGCCCTCATCTTCATGTTTATCCAGTCCTTTGGTATAGTCTACGCGCAATGGCACTTTTCCACCGTCGCTGTTGGCCTGTCCTTCTGCTCCATCGGCGTTGGGTACGTCCTCGCATGGATCATTTTCATCCCCGCCATCCAGCGCAACATCAAGGAGAGAGCTGCCAAGCCCGACGACGAGCGTGCCCAGTACGAGTCCCGCCTGTGGTTCCTCCTCTATACGGCGCCTTGCTTGCCCATCGGCCTCATCGGCTTTGCCTGGACGATCCAGGGGCCCCCAATCCACTGGATAGGCTCCATGATCTTTGCTGCGATAGTCGGCATCGCCAACTACGCCATCTACATGGCCACCATTGACTACATGATCTGTGCCTACGGCCCCTATTCCGCTTCCGCAACTGGTGGTAACGGATGGGCCCGAGACTTCCTCGCCGGTGTCTTGACCGTGCCGGCTGTCCCGTTCTTCAGCAACATAGGCAAGGGGAGCGGCAAGAATCTTGAATACGCGACCACTATCCTTTTCTGCATCTCCTTCGTGCTCGTCGTTGCCGTATATGTCATCTACTGGAAGGGCCCAGTCCTCCGCAAGAGGTCTCCCTTTGCTCAGCAGCTGGCTGAGGCTCGCCACGAAGGCGACGGCCGTCGCGTCAGCGTTGCGGCTGATCCCGTCAGGCGCCGGAGTAAGTTCCCCAACAGCTCTCTACATGAAGTACTAGCTCTAACAGCCATGTCCAGGTTCTGTTCTTAGCAGCTTGCACCAGGACAGGCGATACAGCCACCAGCAACGCTTCTTCGGCTCGACTCGTGTGACTCCGCGTCAGACGCCTCGAGGGACCCCAGCTGCGAGTCGGAGGCCTAGCCGCGTCAACATTGTTGCGCCGTGAGGTGGTTGATTATTGGAAAATGTATAGACATGGGGGGGATGGTTGTTCTCCAGTTAGCTACCGATGTATTTTTGTGCAATTATTTTCTATATGCCGACCTATATCCTGGTTACACGGCATGCAATGAACAAGAGGCAGATGGTCTCATTGTTCAGCCTATGGATGTATCCGATGGGAAATATGTCATGTACTGAATTCACCAGTTTATTTTGGTCTCAATTTGGTTTACTTCACCGCTTACACGCAAGTTCTGAGTTCACACCAAGATCCGGATGGCTCATAACGCGAGGTCAGCCGTAATCATGACGTGGGGCCGGCTTCATGTGCGACCCGTATTGTATACGATGCAGCAGCGTGAAAACCGACGTTGGCATTGGCTCCAACATTCACGCCTGCTGTTTACCAGGGCAGTGTTCAGCGAGAACCAACCCCTCATCAACAGCATCACGACAGCTCAATAAGCCAACATACCTCGAGCACTGTTTTTTTTTTTTACTGGAGAAGCGATTAATGCCTCAAAGACCTCATTTATCAAAATGAAAGTCCTCGTGGTACCTGCAAGTACCAAGACGGCCACCGCTGCGATCCGCTCGCTGCTACACCAAACGTCGCCTCCGGAGCACCCCATTAAGATCAAGGCTGTCTATCGCGACCCTAGAAAAGCACCAGCCGAATTCACCTCGCAGCCCAACTTTGAAGCGGTTAAAGGCGACATTTCGGATGCGCCATCGCTCGATTTCACAGGCGCCGATGCTGTACTCACACTGACGCCGCCCGTCTTTGATGGACGCGATATTGTCAAAAATGCCGAGACAGTGTCGCAGAATGTCAAGGACGCCATCGAGCGTGCACATTCGGTCAAGCGTCTTGTGCTGCTAAGTAGCATGGGCGCACATCTGAGTGACGGAGTTGTAAGTTGAGCCGTCGGCTAGTTTCTTCACTGTGATCTGATCACGTCTGCTGTACAGGGAGAAATCAAGACGAATAATGTAGCTGAGGGGATCTTTTCTGACACAAAGATCCCACATATCACGTTTATTCGATGTGCCTACTTTATGGAAAATTGGACCGTGGCCCTTGATACTCTCCAGGATCCCGAGCCATTCTTCTTCTCAACCGTCACCCCCCTCGGCTACAACGTGCCCATGGTGGCCGTCGAAGACATTGGCCAGGTCATGGCCACACAGCTGATCACGGCAGAAGAGCAGCCAACGTCACCCTACATCTTCGAACTCCATGGGCCTCGCGGCTTCACCCCACTGGATGTCCAGGCTGCCTTTTCCAAGGCCATGGGCCAAGACGTGGCCGTCAAGCCCATCGAGCAGGACCAGCTCCCGAACTTCTACGGCCGGGTATTCCCCCCGTCCATTGTAGGTGAGTGGGTGGAGATGGCCAAGTCCTTTCTACCTGGGGGCCCCACGGTGGAAAACCCGCCCCCAGAAAAGGAGCGGGGTGTGGTTCGGGGGACGATGGAGCTAGATGAGGCTGTCAGGGAAGCTGTCCATACTTTTCTAGGAGGTTCTCTGCGATAAATTGCCGTCTTGTGATGGAAGAACTTGCTGATCTGGGATGGATCGGAGGCGCCTATTGGTCGAGTCCCAAGTACCTATCCATACAAGTAACATTTAAATAAGTGAAACATGCCGTGCTGTGCCGATCGCTGCCACACCTTACAAGACACCGGGAGGCAAGGAACTTGTTATCCCGATAGTTTTCGATTTCTAGACCAAAAGAATACTAATTACATAGTAGATTTCTTCAATCGGCTATCCAAGATGCCAAGTGAGCCTAGGCAAGGGTTGTGACATAAGCAACCCCGGATTTGACGAAAGCCGAAGGCAGCCGAGATTTGCGCTGTAGTACTTCGCACTTCTCAGCGACGACCGAGATTCGGATCGCCCAGCCCAAGACTTCAACTCAACATCAACCTCCAAAGGCCCGTGGAATTGGTCAATTTTCTTCAAAATGCACAGCCGCGCAGCCCTCGTCTGCAGGCGGATACCCGCCGTCGCGCCCAGCACACCATGCCGGTCATTTCACACGAGTATGCGGCAGCTTATGCCCCGTGAGAAGCCCCGGCATGCGCATTCCGAAGTCGGCGGGACCCTGGGCCCGCGATGGCTATCAGATCTCAAGGCCCGGGCTCACTCCGAGCTCAAGGGAAAGCCCGCTGACGCAAAGCGTGTCCTTGACCAGCTGGACAAGCGGTGGCTCCAGCTGTCGGCGGGTGCTGAGGGATTCCTGACGGGGCCGAGGTGGACGGGGTTGGATGACCATCAGGTCGTCTGGGGAGACATGGTGCGTATTACCCAGCACTTCATATGAACCCAGTATGCAGGCCCGGTATATAACTAAACGCCTCCACCCGCTGAACAGGATAGCATGGTAAGTCTCAATGGCTCTCAACTTGACCACGTTGTTCACTAACAATCGCGCTAGGGTGAGCTCCACCGGAACCTGTCAACCTCCCAATCTCCAATCTTCTAATGAAATCCATCGTAGGCCATGTCAATAATGTCATGTACAACCGCTTCGCCGAGTCTTCTCGTGTCAATTGGTTTCGCAATTTCTCCGAGGCTGCCGCCCCGGAGCAGAAGCAGCATTGGGTCGATCTCATGACGCCCCGCAGCATCGGGCTGATTCTCAAGAGCATCAAGACGGATTACAAGCTCGTGAGTTACCCCAGAAGCAGTACATCATCCTGTGGTACTAACTGCATGTCCGCCAGCCCATTGTTTTTCCCGACAGAGTCACTGTCGTGCACAAACTCATCGCCAAGCCGACTTATGAATCCACCAATGTGGAGATGGAGGTCATCATTTTCTCTCACCAGCATCGGCGGGCTGCTGCTAGGTGCTTCGAGGACATTGTCGTGTACGATTACCGATTGGGGAAGAAGGCGAGTCTTGAGCCCTTCATGGTGGATGAGCTCCGGACTGTGTACGAGCTGCAAGAGGCCACTAAGCAGAAGGCGGTAAACGAGATTCTGGAGCTCCAGAAGTCCCTTGCTTAGAATTGGATCGACAGCCCAGGGGTGGGCTTCATAGAGGAGGATGTCGCCATTGACACAAGACACTGGATTCGCGGAAGCAATAGCGGATTGGAAAGTATATAAATAGAAACGTTCACTTCTATAGCGACAGTCCTGAGTTTTCCATCAATATCCAAACACCGAGACAGCATCTCATTAAAGAGCGCAGCCCGGCCTTTGATGTACCCATATGAACAAGGCCGAATAAAAGGGCCGAATATGTACAAGAAGTTAAATGAAAGTGCCAACGTTCAATCATAAGACGTCACTTGGTTTAGTTAACGTAGTGTGCAACATAGCCAACCTCCAGACGCGAGCCATATCCGTCTGCGGTGTTTCCGTTGGGGAGTCCGGGCTATAGAGTTTTGTCAGCCATCATTCATAACACATCCAAGGGTTCAAAGTTGGAACGTACCCAGTCACCACCGACGGCGACATTGAGAAGAATGTAGAGGGGCTTCTGGGCCAGTGAGGCCCAAACCTCAGCGTTGCCGATGCGGGCACCCGTGACCTGGTGGAAGCGTTGACCGTCCATGTACCAGCTGATGGACTGGTCCACGTAGTTGGAGCTGCGGCGATCAATCTCAACACGCCAGGTGTGCCAGCCCTGGTCCGGAATCCCAATGTTGCCCCCAATGCCGTTGCTCTCGTTGCAGATGCCGCCGGGAAAGACGTTGCAGTGGACGGTACCATACCCAGTAAGGATCCCGTTGACAGTCTCCATGATGTCGACCTCGCCGCACGCCGGCCAGCCGACGCCGTGGCGCATGGAATCACCCAGCATCCAGAAGGCGGGCCAGATGCCCTGCTTGTTGCCCGTGGGGCTCTCGCCAAACATGATGGAGGCCTCGACGCGGGTGATCTTGCCAGCCGTCGGGGTGAAGACGTACTTGCTCTCCAGGCGGCCCGAGGTCCAGCCCTTGGGCTTGGACGAGTCGCGCCAGGGGACGAGCTGGAGGCTGTCGCCGCCGCTCACCTGCACGTTGCGGGAGCTGCTGGTGTAGACCTGGAGCTCGTTATTGTGCCCGAGGTCGCCCTGGACAATCTTCCAGTTGTTCCCGTTGGGGGCTTGGCCGGCGGGACCGCCAAAGGTGTCCTGCCACTTTCTGGTATAGCCCGAGTAGGAGGGAGCCGGCTTAGCAGAGCCGATGGCGGCCAGCGCAAGGAGAGACGCGATGGTGAGACGGACCATGGTGGCTGTCCGGTTGCTGTATGTACGAATAAGAATAGTGGTATATACAAGCCAAGTATGTGCTGTAAAAGACAACGGGATAAGGAGTGACAAGAAGGCAGTAGTAGAATGATCTGTGAAGAGCTTCTTCAAAAAGTCAAGATCAGCAAGACCTGAGGTCTAAATACTCTGAAACCTCATCCCTTGGCGACACGAGGGAACGTAGGACCCAAGGGACTCTGCGACTTGGGGAAGGTAGAATGTTTGATCGCATGCTCCCATGTCGTCCTGGGTATCTATCCCGTGCGCACGTATGGGATCATTTTAACCAGAAATGACCAAGAGCTGAATGTCAGGCCGCCGCGCAGCGCAAGTCATGAGCGTCGGTAGCGTGTATCAAAGAATATCTGCGTGTGTAGAATGGCTACTGGGGACAAGTCACGTCCTCGAATCAGGAGGAATAGCGACGGGGTGCGCAATGCGACCCTGGCGCAGGAACATGACTGTCCCAGTACAATCCATGGTTTGGTGCGCGTGCCGCCAACCGTTAATACTACCCTATCCCACAATACACTTCCCTTATTTTTCAGCAGAGCTCTTGATGCGCATAGAATGAGACGCGTCTTCTGCCTTGGAACTCCAAGCACAAGGTCGCAGATGTGGTTGCAGATGTGGTCGCAGATGTGGTCCCTCCAACCCTCATAGGCCCATAACGAAATAACCACCAGTGTCTGGAATGGACAAGATTCCAATCATCCCCCTGACTCTCGATCTGCTTAGCGCCGCGATCAAGATGGGATTTTCGGGGATGGGTAGCAAATGGCAGTCGGGTCGGTAATATCCCGTACGCAGATGCGTCCACGACGGCGCCAAAGAGGGAAATCAGGGTCCAGGCTAATGCAAGATTTAGATCTAGGATGGTAAAAGACAAGGCGGTACAAGCATGGAGGGATATCCACCGAGGTCAACGACTCCACCGATGACGAGACCCCAGATGCAGGCAAGGAAACGGCCAGCACGCCATCTTCCGGGGACAGACCTTGGGTGCTGAGCGGCCTCCTCTCATCTCGGTTGGAACGTAGCAGTCACCCACAAGCCGAAATGGGGGGGACGTCGCGGCATCTGTACAGTGGCACACTACCGTCGGGCCACATGGTTTCTCCTCAGACATGCAGTCTTCATCTCCAACCTCGACGAATGACGTGTCTAGAGCCCAGGTCGCCCAAACCACGAGGCCGGCGATCGCCGATGTACTCTCCCTACTTTGGGGAAAGCGCAGGCATCAGGCAAAAGGGAAAATAGAAGACTCTAGTGTAATGCGAAATGGAACGCTTGATTCTAGTCCTTGTCGCAACTCCTTCTGGCCGTTCGATATCCCAATAGGGCATAGCGCCGGGGTTGGGGCCGGCGCTGGTCCGGCCGGGGCCGATGGTTGGGGCCCGGGAGGCCGAAATAGGAAGGGCAGAACCCATGAGGTGTGAACAGTGAGGATCTTGATTATCACTGTTAATTCTTCCATCATCTCACAACATCCCACTCGCAGGCAGTGAGAATTCGGATAGCGCAGCAGCTGCTCGGAAAGTGACGTCCCGAAATACCTATCCGTGGTCCTGGGAATGACTCTTGACCAAGCTTTTCCCTGCCACATGGCACATTTTTAAGAATAAAAGCTTGTTCCCTACCACACGTGGATGTCTTAACTCTCAAGGAGATCATCTTCGGTTCTCAGATGGCCCACCAAGAAAAATAAAAGGGTCAAATATCATAATTATGTCCAGTCACTGTTTGTGCCGTACGGGTGATTTGAGCGCGCTCATCTGATCCATCATCGGCGTTAGTGTTCCCCCAACAGAGGCGATTTGTGGATTGAAAACTATCTCTTCTGCTTCTACGACTACTGAGGGCCCATCTTTTCAGCAGCATCCGCTGCGTCTCGGAGGGCTCTGGCAGAGATTCGCCTAAAGCAAAGCGACCAAATACGTACTCTAGTCATGAAACTGGAAGGCCTATGGATGATGAAGTTGGAAAGCTCCTAATCCCAAAATCTGCTTTCTTGCTATGGATCTGGTAAGTAACTAGTTTCTTTGACTCAGGCTTAACACCGTGCAATGTCCGCAGCTTCCTCATGGAAAGGTGGCCATGTGTTCGGCCGACGTTACATCGGGTGTCACTCCGCACCAACACTACCAACAGCGCCAGCAGCTGACCGACACGCCTGACTGTGGTCAATGAATGCCGTTCTGTTTGAGATTATTCTTTATCCTTTACTGAGTACAGAAGCTTTCAATTTGCTCGACCGGAAATCATGTGTTTCGGGATAAAACAGCTCCAGAAGTGATCTCTATGCGTAGACCAAGTGCACTCGGAGCCCGGGGCCGGGAACGCCGTCTTACTCACTTAGGCTTACCCAACCCACACCTACATGGTCCTCAGAACGATAGAAACAAAACTTGGATAGTGAGGATTCATCATTTCAATGTAGTTCGAGCAAGTATTTTTGCAGTTTAAAATACACAGACATTCACGCAAGATGCGGGGATAAGAGTTCACTGCTCCCGAAATCTCCGACGAAGTGGATGGTGACCCACGTCATACAGCCAACCCCAACTATACATCATCTTCACCATCCCCTCACTTGGTCACTGAACGCTTCATCATCGACATAACCATCTTACTCCATTTACTCCAGCTACAATGCCCGCGACTGCCGTCTTCACGCCCGGCGCCAATGCCCTCATTACTGGCGCAGCTTCAGGCGTTGGCCTTGCCATTGCCAGACTCTGCCAGAGCAAGGGGATGAATATACTCCTTGTAGACCGGAACACCGAGGCATTGGAGGCTGCCAAGAACGAGCTCTCAGGTGGAGATTCCACCATCGCGGCGTCTACGACGGATGTCTCCAACCCAGCCGACTGGGTCAAGCTCAAGGATGTGGCAGCAAACACGTTTGGCACAATCGAATTGCTCGTTCTCAATGCTGGCACGGGTATGAAAGGAACCTGGGGTGATGAGGATTATTTCCGCAAAGTTAGCCCCCCTTTTCGCCTTATGCCCTCCCACGAATATTGTATTGACCTCAGTAGACGATTGAGACAAATCTATTTGGCGTGATCAACGGGATTGGAACTTTCCTCCCCCTCGTGAAGCAGGCCTCCGAGTCTAAGCCCACCTCCATAATCATCACCGGGAGCAAGCAGGGCATCACAAACCCACCGGGAAATCCGGCATACAACGCCTCCAAGGCTGCCGTCAAATCCCTCGCTGAGCAGCTCAGCTGGGATCTCAAGGACACCAAGACGAGCGTGCACCTACTTGTTCCGGGATGGACATACACCGGGCTTGTGAGTCCCCTTACCCCCAGAATCCTCTCATATATTGGCTGACCCATGGACAGACCGGAGCAGGACGCATCAAGGAGAAGCCAGCTGGTGCATGGGCTCCAGAACAGGTAGCCGACTACCTGTACAAGAAGATGGAGCAGGACAAGTTCTATATTATCTGCCCCGACAATGAAGTTTCTGAGGAGACGGACAAGAAGCGGATGCTGTGGTCTGCTGGCGACATTGTTAAAGAGCGCCCTCCTCTCTCACGGTGGCGTGAGGAGTGGAAGCAGGAGGCGGCGGAGACTATAGAAAAGACGCAAATTTAATGTACTCAAGTCCTTGACTGCCAATTATGGTTCTTAAGTCCGTGTCGGGCAGGTTGAATTAGTGCTTTGAGGCCGTCCCAGTCACAGTCGGGTTCGAACATGGAAGGGGCGCAAGGACGACATTGGCAATTCAATCAGCCACAAGTCTAGTTGTAATTATCAAGACTGATGATACAGCTGATTCCTGCACCTACCATCTCTAGTGAAAGAATTGGAAACGTCTGCTAACATCACAATTATTTGCACCCTGATGCCGCTTGCAGTTCCAATAGCGTACCAACCCATATTCTTTCGGCTATCCTCTTTATTCACATTCCCTCGTATATACAACCGTACACCACACACACAAGCATCTTTTTCACAATATTCTCGCTCATTCGCCCAACCCGGCCATGGTTTCTCATGCGGAAATTCCCCATTTAAGCAGCAGGGAAAGATCCATCATCGGAGCGCGTGCAGCCGGAGATGGCGGTGATCTCGGACGGGCACTGGACCTGCTTGAAGTCAAAGTTGGGGTTGTCGGAGCCGGCGAACCAGTCAAAGCGCCAGTAGCAGCCGTCCTTGAGGGCCTCGGGCATGCTGTCGCACTCGTCGCGGGAGCTGACGCCGCCGTACTGGGCTCCGGGGATGCCGCCGTACTGGGGGGTGCAGCCGTCGAAGAGGCCGACACCACCACCAGGCATGAGGATGTCGAACTGGTTGTTGGAGATGTCGCCGCCGGTGTTGGTGGACTGTACAACCATGGTCTTGCCGGCGGCGGGGCCATCGGTGAAGGTGAGACTACGGTTGGTCAGTGGTTGCTCCCAAGTGTTTCATGAGGCCTTGTTTTATGGGACTCACCTGTAGCAAGCACAGCACCAGGAGGACTCGTCTTCGCCGTTGATAGCAGTAGCAGCAAAGCCATAAGCCAGGTTGTCATCGACAGCCCAGGGCGAGTAGCTGGCGCAAGTGAAGGCAGAGCCTCCGTCACAGCCACTGCCGGCCAGGGGGTCAGACAAGGGGGAGTTGTCGGCGTTGCAGACACCAGCGGGGGCGCTGACATCGGCCTTGTCGGGCCAGGCGCACGAGGGCTTGCAGCAGTCCCAGTAGCTAATTCTATTCAATGACCAAGTACAGGAATAAGAGTTGTCGAGTCAACATACCGGGTAGAGTGGCCAGAGCCTTCAGCGGCGAGAGCCGGGGCGGCAGCAGAGGCCGCGACGAGGGCGATCTTGACGATGGAGCGAGTCATGGTGATGGTTGTTTTTGGATGCTAGGAGTGAAGTGAAGTAGTTGGTGATGCTGTTGGTTGTTGGTATTTCCTTGACCCAGTGGCCAAGCCTTGCTCTTTATACTTGGCTGAGACCCCGACCAGGGGCATCCACCAAGTTGGAACGCCTACGCAGGCCAGGTCCAGGAGTTGACTTGTAAAATGCGGTAGTCAAGCTCCGTTCTCCAAGATGGAACAAGGCACAAAAACAAGCTCCATCTGGCAGGGGAGGGCAGGCCAATGACGAGGTCGATCCCGGCTAAGTGCGTTTCGACAGCCGGTGTCGATCAATGGGGCCATCGGCGCCGTGCCCCGACTGCCCGAAATCAAGCTGTTGGTGAATCGCAAGGAGAGGCAAGCCATGACTGTCATTGCAAGCACCAAGTAAAGAGAGTCTAGAAGGATTCCTGGATCCAAGGGGGTCATGCGTCATCAGGCCCGACCCGCTTTCAACATCCACAAAGTCGCCAAGTGCCAGCCCTCCTGAAGGAAGACGAAGCCACTACTGGGATTAGGCCGAACTCCCCCCCGCATTCTTCCCCCGGGTTTTCGTACCGCCACTCCTCAATCAGACTAATGTCTGCATTTGGCTGCGTTTTGTCTCCGATCCGGCAGTTGGAAGCTCCAGGTTTGGGGTTGGCACGTGCCTGAACGGTTTGATCGCTGCTCCAACCAGCCTCTCGGTGAAATACGGCATCATATATATTCGTCCCCCCATCCTCATCCCAGTGTTCAGAAGCCTACTTTACATGTTCTCGCCTTCTCCAGAACACGATACTTCCGTACCAGTTCCACTATCTCATTCATCCGGGAGTAGAGGCTAAATCGAAGAGGAGAAACTGCCTACCACATACGGACCAGTCAACAACTACGGCCTCGCCAAATCGCTCCCAAAGGTCCCTCTTGGGATCATCAGGAAGGGCCTCGACAGCCATGGCGAGCACGATATCGGACCGATGCAAGAAGACAAGCGCCTTCGACTCCTGAAAAATCGATGATGTGTTGCTCCTCCTTGAGAGGCTATACTCGCTTGTCGACGGAGCAGCAGCGCCGTGTCTGAGTCTGCTCTTGATTCGTCTCGCGATGGTGGGCAGCGGGCATCAGATCCGCAACATCGACGACGATGCAACCGCAGACCAGCTCGGATACCGTCGACTGCGGCAAGACGGGCCATTCGGAAAGATCAATTGGAGGATTGCTACCAAGATCTTGCATTCGGCTCAAGCATGCTATCATCCCCTACACAAGCCTAAGCCATGGAGGTACCTGATAATGAGGCAAGAAAACACCTGCTGTTGGACTGGGATAAAGCATCTTCAACCTGTGATGAATCTGGGCACGGCTCTATGGCATTCCGTGGCTTGCCTCCTTTCAATATCGAGTGAAAAATCGAACGGGTTTCAAGGGACCTGGACATGTTTTCAATGCCTAGGAGACTGCCCAGCACTCGACGTTCTGGGACGCGGCGCACCATGCTGATGCATCTGAGGAACTACCTCAAAAATTCAGTCACCGGCCGCTTAGGGTAAAGAAAAAACTCCCTTCACAACCGAGGAGGTGTGAGGTCGAGATCCAGAATGTCCCACCGTGGCCAACGAGGTTCCAGGACAGAGCTCCCAAGCAGGGAGCCACATGAGCACATGATGCAGTTAAGCTGGAAATAATGTGGCTTATATGGGCTGCGGCGGCTTAGGCAGGGCCTTTCTCGTGAAAGTTAAAACTGTCATAGCCATACTTGGTGGCAGGGCGGAGCTGGAGAGAAAGACGACGGGAGCGGCCACATAAATCCACTATCGTCGCGAAGATGAATTCTGGGGCAGGGAGACACTAGGAGGGGCCTAGGCGGAGCCAATCTGATGGGCGCCACAACCGGGTTGCGCCACAAAGTCTCCAGCTGTGTCACGCCACATCGGGCCCCCCTGGAACCACGTAGACTTCACCCGAAGAAAAGTACAGATCTCCATCGTCCATGATCAGATCCGCGCCGACGAGTCCATTTTGCATCACCGGCGACGCTCGTCTTGCCTACTAGCTCTGGCCTTTCTTTGTATTGAGCCCAGATTGATGCTGTAGATCCTCCGATACTCTTGACGTCGTCACCTTCTGCCCACGATGGCGCCGACGCCACTCGTCGACAGCGCGCAGATCAAGCAGGCCGAGCTGCTGCGCCCGTTGCCGCTCTATCTCCATACCTACATCTGGCCCTTCGCCTTTGTCTGGCCCGTCTTTCTGCGATACTACCTCAGCCAGGAACTCTACGACCAGTACATTGGCGGCGAGGAGTGGACCTTTGTCTGGTGCGCTGCCATCATCACCGTCCAGTCCCTCTTCTGGCTCAGCACCCACTGGAGCGTCAACCTCGAGGGACGCTTCACCGCCACCAAGGCCAAGGACATTGAAGATGCCCAGCTGATCAAGGTGCTCCCCATTGCGAATGCCGGCTCCGGCGAGATCTGCCAGCTGGTCCGCGACAAGGTACTTCCCCTGTCCCCGCACGCATATTATGGGCTTCTCCTGCTGACAAGTTAACACAGGCCGGCGGCAAGACCAATCTCTCGTTCCTCTTCCAGAAGCGCCGGTTCCTCTTCAACCCCGTGACCAAGGTCTTCGATACTCTCAAGTACGATATTGACGTTGAGCCGAAGCCCACCATCGGCCACTTCCAGTCCTCGCGAGGCATCACCAAGCAGTCCGAGGTTTCCCGCATCGAACAGCACTATGGCACCAACACCTTTGACATTCCCGTTCCGACTTTCACAGAGCTGTTCAAGGAGCATGCCGTCGCGCCGTTCTTCGTCTTCCAGATTTTCTGCGTTGGCCTGTGGATGCTGGACGAGTACTGGTACTACTCGCTGTTTACCCTCTTCATGCTCGTCGCATTCGAGAGCACCGTGGTTTGGCAGCGCCAGCGCACCCTCAATGAGTTCCGCGGCATGAGCATCAAGCCCTACGATATCTGGGTCTTCCGCCTGGGCAAGTGGACCGAGATTCAGAGCGACAAGCTGCTGCCCGGGGATCTGGTCTCCGTGGGCCGCACCAAGGAGGACAGCGGTGTCGCTTGCGACATGCTCATGGTCGAAGGCACAGCCATTGTCAACGAGGCTATGCTCTCCGGAGAGAGCACCCCTCTTCTCAAGGATTCCATCCAGCTGCGTCCCTCCGACGCCCCGCTCGACCCTGAGGGCCTGGACAAGAATGCTTTCCTCTGGGGTGGCACCAAGGTCCTCCAGGTTACTCACGGAAACCCCGAGCAGGAGAAGCTCAAGCTCGCCTCTGGCGTGCCAACTCCTCCCGACAATGGTGCCATGGCTATTGTTACAAAGACTGGATTCGAGACCTCCCAGGGTAGCCTGGTCCGCACCATGATCTACTCGACGGAGCGTGTTGGCGCCGGCAACGCCGAAGCCCTTTTCTTCATTCTCTTCCTTCTTGTCTTCGCCATTGCCGCTTCGTGGTATGTCTGGGACGAGGGTGTTAAGAAGGATCGCAAGCGCTCCAAGCTCCTGCTCGACTGCGTCTTGATTGTCACCAGTGTCGTCCCTCCCGAACTCCCCATGGAGCTAAGTCTCGCAGTCAACACCAGCTTGGCAGCCCTGGCCAAGCTTGCTATTTTCTGCACCGAACCCTTCCGTATTCCATTTGCTGGCCGTATCGACGTGGCTTGCTTCGACAAGACTGGTACCCTGACTGGTGAGGATCTCGTGGTGGAGGGTATTGCTGGTCTCGGACTGGCGCACGCCGATCTTCCTGACAAGAAGGAGACCGATGGTGCCCACTCTACCATTACCTCTGTCAAGGACGCTAGCATGGAGACTCAGTTGGTTCTCGCCACTGCCCATGCCTTGGTCAAGCTTGACGAGGGTGACATTGTCGGAGACCCAATGGAAAAGGCTACTCTTCAATCTCTTGGTTGGACTCTTGGCAAGAACGACGGTCTCTTCAGCACCAACCAGGCCGGTGGCACCCATGGCAACGTTCAGATCAAGCGTCGCTTCCAGTTTTCCTCCGCCCTGAAGCGCCAGAGCTCCATCGCCATGGTTCACGGCACCGACATAAATTCTGGACAGAAGCTCAAGGGAACGTTTGCTGGTGTCAAGGGTGCGCCTGAGACGATCATGAAGATGCTTGTCTCAGTTCCCGATGACTACGAGGAGACCTACAAGTACTTCACCCGCAAGGGTTCCCGTGTCCTGGCCTTGGCCTACAAGCAGCTTACCGTCGACTCCGAGCTTAGTGCCTCCAGGATCAACGATCTCAAGCGTGAGAAGGTCGAGTCCGATCTCATTTTCGCCGGTTTCCTCGTTCTGCACTGCCCTCTCAAGGAGGACGCCAAAGAGGCTGTCCAGATGCTCAATGAGAGCAGCCACCGCGTTGTCATGATTACCGGCGATAACCCCCTGACTGCTGTACATGTTGCCCGCGAGGTTGAGATTGTGGACCGCGATGCTCTCATCCTGGACGCTCCCGACCATGATAAGAGCGGCGAAAACCTTGTCTGGAAGAGCGTTGACGACAAGATCATCATTCCCGTCGACCCCTCGAAGCCCATTGACCCCGAAATTGTCAAGACCAAGGATATCTGTGTTACCGGTTACGCTCTCGCCAAGTTCAAGGGGCACCCCGGATGGGGCACTCTCCTGCGCCACACCTGGGTGTACGCCCGTGTCTCTCCCAAACAGAAGGAGGAAATCCTTCTTGGCCTCAAGGATATGGGCTACTATACCCTCATGGCTGGTGACGGCACCAACGACGTGGGAGCGCTCAAGCAGGCTCACATTGGCATTGCCCTTCTCAACGGTACCCCGGATGACCTCAACCGCATCGCTGAACACTCCCGCAACACCAAGTTGAAGGATATGTACCAGAAGCAGATTGACCTGATGAAGCGCTTCAACCAGCCTGCGCCTCCAGTCCCCGTGATGATCGCCCATCTCTACCCTCCCGGCCCGACCAACCCCAACTACCAGAAGGCCATTGAACGCGAGGCCAAGAAGAAGAATGTCTCTCCCGAGGAATACATCAAGACCCTAGGTCACCCTGTGGAGACCATTACCTCCCCCGCTGCCCAGAATCTCATCAATGATGGCCGGACTGATCGCCAGAAGGATGCCGCGAAGAAGGCCGCTGGTTTTGCTGACAAGCTCACCACGAGCATGATGGAGACGGAGCTCGGCGATGATGAGCCCCCGACCCTGAAGCTTGGTGATGCCTCTGTGGCCGCTCCCTTCACGTCCAAGCTGCGCAACGTCATTGCCGTCCCCAACATCATCCGCCAGGGACGATGCACCCTGGTCGCCACCATTCAGATGTACAAGATCCTGGCCCTTAACTGTCTCATC
Source organism: Amphichorda felina (assembly GCA_016490725.1). Taxonomy (NCBI): domain Eukaryota; kingdom Fungi; phylum Ascomycota; class Sordariomycetes; order Hypocreales; family Bionectriaceae; genus Amphichorda; species Amphichorda felina. The sequence continues at coordinate 24,176 of JAEMHR010000115.1, forward strand.
AGCGCATACTCGCTTTCGGTTCTGTACCTGGAGGGTATCAAGTTTGGCGACACGCAGTACACCATCAGCGGTATGCTCATGTCGGTTTGCTTCCTGAGCATTTCTCGCGCTCGTGTCGTCGAGGGACTCAGCAAGGAGCGCCCTCAGCCCAATATTTTCAACGTCTACATCATCGGCTCCATCCTTGGTCAGTTTGCCGTGCACATTGTCACGCTCATCTACATTGCTCGCCTGTGCGAGAAGATTGAGCCGTAAGTTTCACCTTTTCCCTCCCCATTAATCCGAAACTAGTACTGACTCGCGACAGCCGCTCTGATGATGTCGATCTCGAGGCCGAGTTCGCGCCCTCGCTTCTCAACTCGGCTGTCTACCTGCTCCAGCTGATCCAGCAGATCTCGACCTTTGCCATCAACTACCAGGGACGTCCGTTCCGTGAGTCCCTTTCGGAGAACAAGGGCATGTTCTACGGCATCGTGGGCGTGTCTGGTCTCGCATTCGTCTGCGCTCTCGAGCTCATCCCGGAGATCAACGAGGGCATGAAGCTCGTGCCCTTCACCGAGGAATTCAAGATGAAGATGACGGCTTCCATGGTCGCAGACTATGTTCTCTGCTGGGTCATCGAGGTGGGTCTCAAGAAGGGCTTCAGCGACTTCCGCCCGCGCGACATTGCGGAGCGCCGCCCGGACCAGCTCGAGCGCGAGGCCGAGCGCAAGGCTATTGCCGACGCCAAGAAGGCTGCCGAGGAGGAGAAGAAGCAGCAGGAGAAGGTGGCCGAGTTTGAGCGCAAGGTCGCGGAGCGCAGACAGAAGCTCGAAGCCTGGAGGGCCGGTAGGCAGTAGAGTTCAGAGCAATGGCCTAGCAAGTAGACGAGCGCATGATAATGAGGATGATAGACGGAGGGGGAGTGGCGAGTGGACGGTAATTACCTATATCACTATATGCTCATAGAATGTATCGTCCGCGCTTTGCTACCAAAATACAGGTAGATGGGACAGTGGCTATTGAATATGATGGCACGAGGTTAGATAAATATTGCTTAAATAGTGATTTAATTCATGCTATGATACAGAGGCTCGATTACGTCTATGGCGGTTGTACGGGTCCAAAGGAAGAAAGCTCATCTAAAAGCCAATATTCCCTCTAAACCTCCCAATCGTGACTACTGAGACAAGCCCAGGGGTCGAAAAACCAAGCCCGCTCGCACCACACGATGGATCATTCCCCCATACGAACTCCCCTGCTCCTTGGCAGAAGAGCACTTCCTCTACTCAAGAGAGAAGAGGAGCCCCCATGGGGCGCCCAGTGGAAGAATGGGCCAGCTTAGTTGCCGGGGTTGGAGGCAACAAAGGCGACACCCTTCTCAATGTTCTTCTTGAGGTCGCCGAGGCAGGCGTCCAGGAGCTTCTGCTCGGCGGCATCGATCTGGCCAACGGGCAGGATCTTCTCGACACCCTCGGGGCCGAGCTCGATCTTGGAGCTGAAGAAGTCGATGCCCTGGTCCTTGTAGAGAGGGGAGTCGACAAAGGCGGGCTCGACGACGCCCTTCTCGCCCTGGACGGCGCGGAGGACGGACTCGGCCATGCGGGCACCGGCCATGGCCATGGACAGGGTGGCGGAGCCGGCACCGTCCTTGGCCTTGACGACCTCATCACCACCGAACTGAACGCGCTTGACGAGGTCGGCGTTGGAGGACAGGTCGGGGTGGCTGCTCTGGCTGAAGAGGGGCACAATGGTGACACCAGAGTGGCCGCCGACGACGGTGATGTTCTCGTTCTTGGGGTCAGTGCCCTTGATCTCAGAGACGAAGCGGCTGGCGCGGACAACGTCAAGGGTGGTGACACCGAAGAGGGTCTTGGGGTTGTAGACGCCACGGGCCTTGAAGACCTCGGCGCAGATGGGGACGGTGGAGTTGACGGGGTTGGCGATGACGAGGAGCTTGGCCTTGGGGGCGGACTCGGCAACGGCCTTGGCGAGGTCGCGGACGATGGAGGCGTTGGTGTTGAACAGGTCGTCGCGGGTCATGCCGGGCTTGCGGGGGACACCGGCGGGGATGAGGACAACCTCAGCACCCTTGACAGCGGCGGCGAGACCGGCGGGGGTGGGCTCGTAGCCGGTGACGGTGGACTTGGTGTTGATGTGAGAGAGATCGGCGGCGACACCTGCGAAGGAAGGCCATGGTCAGCTTTCAATTGGGCACCTCCTGGAAGCGAGAAACAGGGGAGTGCTGTCTTACCAGGTCCGCCACGGATGTCATAGAGGGCGAGGTCAGTGACGCGGGGGTTGAGCTTCATGAGCAGGGACAGAGGCTGGCCAATGCCGCCGGAGGCACCGAGGACGGCAACCTTGGAGAGCTGCACAGGTGTTGGGATCAGCGGTCAGCCTTTCGCTTGAGGTGGATAAGTAGGCCTGTGAACTCACGTTGCGCGCCGAGGCGGAGAAAGCCCGGCGCTGAATCTTGGAGGCCAGCATCATGATGGATTGTGTGGATTAAGAGGTGTGAGGGAGAATACAAAGGGTTATCTGTGCGTGGATAAAGGAAGAAAGAGGAATTAGGTTTCTTTTGGGACGACGTGGCTGCGTGGTTTTCCCGGCGGCAGAAAAAAAAGATGGAAACGGAACCGGGGGACGATGGCTGTTGGCTCGTTGGGAGGACAACCTCAGTTACCTCACATTGCCAAGGTGCTGCCGCCGCGGTACTCCGTACACAGTACACAGTACCTCCGTTGCTCGAAGGCATGGGCCAATGAGCCAATGGGTCAATGGGCCAATGAGCATGGCTGCCGGCATTAGCTCGGCATTGCGGGTAAACGGCGGTCGCTCCCGTGACATGACATAAGGTGCTCTCACTGCACCAGAGCACTGTGTTGGTGTCACTTCTGTGGGAGTCTGGAGGGCGTGGGGAACATGGACAACCGCCCAGCGTCTGACTCGTGACTCGCGAGGTGCGAGGTGGGTGACTGAGGTCACCTGCACATGACTCCGGGTCAAGCTCGGAGACGCCGGGAAGTAGCTCCAACTTCCTCGGCACCGCCCACCGGATTCACCGGCGGTGACATATCTGGCGAATGTCCGGGACGCCGACGGCCCAGGGGGTTCAACCATCGGGAAGTACAGGCCCGAGGCTGGCCAGAGGGGTTCTTGGGCGAATCGCATGTACACACATAACCGTACACATGAGGAGGCTTCTTTCCTCAATGTTCCTGCTCCTCATGGAGGGTTGGAAGGGTTCAGTTCCAGTCACTGACCCTTTAGCCCGAGAGCCAGTTAGGGTCCGGAGGGCATCGGGGAGAGCCATTGGCCATGTCGATAAACTCGGAAGAGGCTGACTTGAAAGAACTGTTGCTATCAAGTTTGCCTGTTCATAAAATATTTCCAATGTTTTCTAAAACTTCAACATTACTCCTCATATTCTTACCACCTTGGAGCACATTGTTTTACCTGGGAATAGGCTATGCAAACCCGATAAAGGCTGCGGATGAGTAAGATACAATTCACAGCAATGAATCTCCAAATTTTTTTCACCGGAATTCTTATGGTCTTGGAAGATTTGTGAAGGAGGATCCTGTCCACGATGTATCGGCGAGTGACTCAGCCGGGGACGTAGGGTAGGATGCTCTGGGCGCGAGATGTAGTGGGGCAAACCCCACGTCGATCGTCAGCTTCGATATCGATTCCAACCTCTTTGATTCCTGTTCAACTTCAACTTCTCTCCAAATTCACCACCCCGCAAGGAACATGTCTTTAGCGCAGCTCTCGCAGCTTCTCCCCTTGCCAAACGAAGAGCTCCAGCAGGTTCTTGACTACGCCGCCTCCCTCTCAAAGCCCGAGGCTGCCTCGCACTTTAGCAACCTGCTTGGCGACTCGCCCCAGGCCGTCGACTTCATCTCGTCCTTCAATTCCCGCCGAAAAGACCCCACTACAGCAACTAGCTCGCCCTCTGAAGCTGCTTCGGCGCCAGCTTCATCGTCAAACACAGCTGACCCTGTACCGAAGTCGAGGCGCAAGCCCAAGAAGTCAACCCAGGCGATACATACCCCACGACCTCGACAAGTCGCAGACTACGCTGCCCCGTCGGGGACAGTCTACAATAAAAAGGACAGCGACCTAGAGTATATACCACAGCATCAGAGAGCTAGTGCTCCCACCAGCAACAATGCCTCCAGGTCGAGCACCCCGAAACCTGCGCCAAAAGAGCGCCCGTCGGCCGGATACTTGATCTCAGACCCGCCTGCAAAGTCTAAGGCGAAGTCAACACCCTCATCCCGAAGTTCGACACCGAAACCTGCGGGAGGAAGCACCAAGATATCCATATCAGGCGGCACGCCCATGGCAGGACAGTCCACTGCTCTTGCGGATCTCGATTTGGCGATCCGGGCGCTCGAAATCACGACGAATCCTTCACTTGATAAGCCTGGTGCGCGAAAATGCAACTGCGTGGCGACAAGACACCCTCTTCAAGGCGCGGCACCAAACTGTCTGTCCTGTGGCAAGGTAATTTGCATGAAGGAGGGGCTCGGACCCTGTACATTCTGCGGCACTCCACTCCTGAGCTCGAATGATGTGCAGGCCATGATGAAGGAACTCAAGGAAGAGCGCGGACGGGAGCGGATGGCCGCCGACGCCAAAGCCAACCGTCGTGCTGATGTGAGCAAAACCCCGGCTCCATTCACCAAACCACGCGGCAACGACGGCCCCACTCTGTCCGAGGCCGAGGCCAAGGCGAGAGAACACCGGGACAAGCTTCTGGGGTTCCAGGCACAGAATGCTCGGCGGACGACGGTTCGCGACGAGGCGGCTGACTTTGACGTGAGCGGAGCCATGGCGGGCAGTGGAGGCGGGAGCATGTGGGCTAGTCCTGAGGAGAGAGCCCGGGAGCTGAAGCGACAGCAAAAGCTCATGCGGGAGATGGAGTGGAATGCACGACCAGAGTACGAGAAGCGGCAACAGGTGGTCAGCATTGATCTCGTTGGGGGCAAGGTTGTTCGCAAAATGGCTGCCGTGGAGCGTCCGCGCAGTCCCGATGAGGACGATGAGGTGGCTGATGCTGGGCATGGCGTGCTCGCCGAGTCAAAGGGGAACAAAGATAGAAGCGGAGGCGCATTCAGCGGTAACCCACTGCTTGGTTCACTGATTAAGCCAGTCTTTGACGCCAAGGGGAAGGGGGTCGAGGCCGAGGGGCGGAGACCCGAGAAGACAGGGTGGCGACGAGTGCAGGACGATCTGGAAAATAACGAAGGGGTCATCCTGGATGGCGGAGTCTACGGACACGGGACAGCGGGTGACGAGCCCGGGTGTGGATAGAGGACATTTGATCGGCTGCCGTGGATATTGGTTTAGGGGCTCACGACACCCATTCGCATTAGCTAGATGGTTTTCCTGGCGTTGAGATTTAGTTGGGGCTAGAGCAGGCGGAAAGAAAATGGAAACTTTAGAATACGCTCCCCACCGAAAGCTACGCTCGCTCATTGCTGTCGTTCGGTGCTTTGTTGTCTGGTCAATCTGGAGGCTGTTAGTGCACGTGGTATGGGGTGTCGCGGATATCACGTGATTTCGTGTCATGGGTGGGCCAAGCACTCTGCAGCGGATGGATGGTGCGACCGAAACAAATCACCTGCAGGCCAACTCGATGCAAGCCACACCGCGTCAAATGGAGGCGTTCACGGGTTCTGAAGCGATATCTGGCTTGCTAATAGTTGACATGGTGCACCTGACTGATTTGCGATCCTGCGGGCGGGACATGGCGGCCAACCTGTCAAGCTGACGGAGAGACCCGACGTCAGTCCCGAGCTGGTGGTTCGTGGCGTCGTGGAACTGAGGCCTTTCAGAGTTTGCCTAGAGCGTGTTCGCGTAAGGTGCGACGTGCCATCATGTTGATGGCTAGGAGGATCTTTGGATTTGCCTTTTACGCTTGTTGCGCGGTTTCTGGTGAAGATTTGTGCCCATGCCGCCGTGGGTGGTGGCTGGGGCCCTGTCAACTTGACCGTGTCGCCGGTCAGACAGGCTCGTTGGTTCTGGGCCCGCGATCTCAACACCCGATCATGAAATCGGAAGAGACCCTTAACACAAACAGAAGCTTTCAAACCGGCGCTTCCGCCCTTTGAGCTTAAAAACAGTCTAAAAACCATACACTTTTGGGAGAACCATTCGAAGGTCATCCCCAGGGTGGAACCTTCCACTGTTGCTCTGTGCTGGGGAAGGTGGGCACCACACTGTAGTGGGTGCCACCTCCCGCATCCGTCGCGCCTGACCGCGTAAACCACAAGAGTCACCCACCAGGGACCGACGAGAGTGGAGGTTTCCTTCTCTTCCTCCCCTCTGCATCACCACGGGGGTCTCGCATCACCGACATTTCTGTTACGACCTTGCTACCCGCACTTACCGAGGGCTTCCAGTGCTCCTCAATATTGCTCCCCGAGAGACTTTTCTCGACACGTGGACCGACGCCCATCGCTTGATTGTCCACAACAATCGCTACTCCCACGACCACTACCGATCTCTGGGCTTTGCCCGTACGCTTCCCCGTCAATACGACGGCCGCGACAACGACTCGATGACATCCACGGTCTATGACCGCCTTGCTGCGGTCGCGCCGAATAATAGCCCTACGACGATGCCCCTGTCTCAGCCGTCGAAGCATGCAAGCGACCGCAACCCTGAGACATCATCAATCGCCTCCAGTGGGGGCTTTGCCGTCCCGCCACAGCCCCCCGTCGCGACCGAGTCGCGTGCTCCGGTTGATCAGGACGAAAAGATAGCGGCCTCCCAACTCTACAGTAGCCATCTTCTCTCGACGGATGAACGCTTCTCCCAGAGCGACCCTCCGTCTGCCGACGGCTCCCAAGTATCGAACGCGACTAGTACCTCCGATCGGGTCTTCACACCGACGCCTAGCGACGACGGCACAATATCAAATCACCACGTTGGTCCCAGCCAGGACAGCCAGCTTATGCAGCTATCCGCCATTGCGGCGGCCCAGGACAGGATGGTTACAGATGGGGACGACATTGGCGCCAGCTCGCGGAAGCGGATGGCCGACGGCGAGGTCAAGAGTCCCACGAAAACCCACTCGAGAAATGTCAGTGCCATCAGCATGGCATCTACCACCAGTACTATTGGCGATGTAAGTTGACGGTGCTACTTCAACGATGGCTTCTGAGGATCTAACACAACCCAAGTTGTCGCACGAGCTTAGGACGCGTCTGTCATACGCAATGGTAAAGGTAAACAATGGTTGGCAAGCCCATTCCCTCGATGAGGTCGAGTCTCTTGCATCCCAGGCCGTCTCCCCGACTTCAAGCACATCAACGACTGTACATCGCCGCAACGGTTCCTCCGCTAGCCCTCAGTTGGTTGGCCGCCCCATGGCTCATCTACAACCCGCCAACGATCTGGCACCTCCAAGACGAAAATCCAACTCGCCTCCTTACCTGTCCAATCGGCCGACCCTTGCTCCTCCGGCCCCTATCCGGCCATCGATGGGGATGGGTGTTTCACATCCCCGTCGGAACTCTAACTCTCACTATACACCAACCTTGCTCTCACATTCACATTCCGCCTCTCCCCACACTCCTGCGCAGCCACCTGCGTTGGTTACCTCGCAACTAAGGGGACACGGCGCTGCTGAGCCCATGTTGTATTCCCCCCATCAGAACGTGAGGGAGCAGGATGCCATTGAAACATTGCTCTTCATGAGTAGCCCCAACAACTCTGCGAACCTCAAACACACCTTCTCGCCCACTGGTTCACCGGGCCCTAGCTCCCAACCGGCACCAAGAAGCACGGGAAGGCAGCCTTTACCTGGCGGGCCCCGGAAGGCTCTACCGACCCATCGTCCTTCTGGTTCTACGAAAAGAGTAGGATTTGAAGCATCACCTGGCATGACGCCGATACCAGATTCCCCCATGGACCTGGATTCTCCTCAGCAGGCGTATAACACTCCTAACAGGGGCATACCACGGAGAAGGACAGACGCAGGGGGTGGCCATATACGAAGCTCTTTATCACTTCCTAGTGCACTAGGAATCAGCCACATGGCACATCGTCAACCGATTAGTGACAAGGACATTGATCGAATGCTGGATAAGGGGCTCGAGGACAACAATAGTTCAGACGACGAAGAAATCCAGCTTCCACAACGACGGAACGGCATGCATGGGGTTATTCGCACGTGAGGATGGGCACCTGGACCTGGCTCATGGACTGGTCTGACACCCTACTGGTGCTCCTTGGATTTGCCCTCTAGTACACCGGTGCCCGGGCTGCTTTGAGCACTGATGTATTCTGTGGAAAGTGGCACTTTGTGATACCCTATTGCGCCGGGGCTGACTCGTGGCTTGAAGCTTCGCCGAGACTTCTGGGGCAAGTCGAGGGTGCTACTGCGTTGCTACATGACATGGGCTCGGGCTGTGAATGGACATGCATCGCAATATCATCTTTCGGCGTTTTGAAACTTGGCCGATTTCGGTTTCATGGGGCCTTTTTTTTGCGCATACTTACGTGGAACGACTTGCATGGAGATTTATTGTTTTCTGCTTAAAATTTGCGAGCAGCGTTCTGAGGGATGGTGGTATTGTTTATTTCAATGATGGGATGATGTCTCCATGTTGGGCTGGACAAGGGACTTATATCTGGCGCGTGGGGGGAGAGCCTGATATTGGCACACGCGGTTAACGACGGACTCGTTTCTGCTGCAGATTATATATATAAGCTAATATCCAGCTACAGAGACTGCCTACCTTTGCTTAGACACATGCCTTGGTAATGAAACAAACCTTATTCAACCACGAAAGCATTTGTGCAATGGTTTGCTCAATAGCACCAGCCCTGGGTATATTTGCTCGATATGACTTGACAAAAATGAACCTCTTGCGCCGCCCTTTGTCAAACCCAATGTTTACAGACCTTTCCTATAGCGACTTGATCACCGCTCTTCGCCCTCTCGTGTTGGTTTGATATACTCGGCGATTCGCCTCGCCAAGGTATTTCTGGGCCTCGATTTCGACGCCGCTCCTTTGGCTGCCGTCGACGACTCGCCATACATCTGGGCCGCAATGTCCCTGGCCTCGGACTGTGCCAAGAAGGCGGCGTAGTCTCCCGACTTGGTATCCTGGGCGTCCGGCTTGGCAGTGCCGGCCTCGGAGCCCTGCCTGTCCGGCAGTCTGGTCGATGTCGTGCGGATGAAGTCTGAGGCGGCGTGGGTGGGATCGTATGGGACGGAGGAGGACGAGGAGGACGTGGCGGCGGCGGCTTGCTGCTGGCGCTTGGTCTCTCGGTCCTTATCCACCTCGTGGTTGGCGGCGGACACGGACCAGAAGCGTTCCCTGAGGGACGGCTTCCGGGACTTGGAGTCCGGCATGGCGGGCTGGGCACCGCCGCCAGCAGGGTCTGGGGTTTGCTTCTGTGTCCTTGATGAGGCCGCACGTGGTCTTGGCTATGTGCCGGTGCCGGGGTCTTGACCTGCTAGGAAGATGCAAGGTTTTTTTTTCTCCCTTTTGCATCTACGGTGGGATGGGCTCGAGGTAAATGACGGGGGCTGGTAATGCCGGTATGTAACCTCAAATATCGCGGGTGCATTCCATTCCTATATACATACGTACACACACATATAACCCAGGGGCCCGGCCTGGAGGCGTCGTCTTGCGCCGGAGATCTTTGACCTCTGAATGGGCGCTGGGATGAGGTCTATAAAAACGAGTGGCTTTCCCAAACCAGGCGCAACTTGCAAGTGAGGATTTCTACATGGCGAGAGCCGTCAGCACAGCAGGGCTGGCCTATTGGCCGAGATCGGCATGTCATAGGCCGGGCTGGGAGAGTGGTTGCTCGCGAAACTGGGAAAACTTGGCAAAGAGGCTTGACAGCGGGCGGGTCAGCTCTCGTCTCCTTGACCACGGTGGACGAACTCGGCGCGTGGCTGATGAGGACGGGAGGGGGCTTTTCTGGCGACGTTTGGGCAGATGCGTCACATGAGGGCTTCCTGGTTGGGGAAGCACAGTGGGTGATTGGGTCTGTGGAGAAAACGGCCGCTCATGGCTTTTATGATGTAGGATTAGCTGCAGACTGGATGAGGAGAGAGTTGGAGAAGGGGGTGGCCGCTTTATCCGGGTGATGATGGACTTACACGTGTTGGAGAGGCCTTTTTTCCTTTTTTTTCCTTTGAAGGCTCACTTGGGTGTGGTGGTGCAGGGAAGAGGCCACCACGTGCTCGAAGTGAGGGAGGATATGGGATATATTTCCTGAGCTACTGCTGCCACTAGTAAGTAGTAGTATCCGTACTTGGTAATTATTAACCCGCTCGCCAGGCGGCGGAGTAGAGGGCGCCACGCCGGGACGGACCGGCAATGCCGTGACGGTCGTGGCTCCACGACGGCGCCGAATGAATACGGAGCGCCGAACTGAGCCTGGGCTGGGGAGGAGAGAGGGGCTAGAGAGCTCTCACGAGTCCATGACGAGGATCGTGTGTGAAAAGTCGGCGGCGACAAGGGAGGCAGAAGGTGGCTTGACAAGTCTCGGTGGAATGCGAAGCACAGCGCATGGACTCGAATCCTGCCGAGTCATGACCCAATCCTGCTGCCTGTTTGACGCAGGCATTGACAGTTGCTAGCGGGCCATCTTGCGAAACACTAGGTATTACTGTTACTAGTATTAGCAGTGAAGGTCTCATAAAATCTCTGAGAAACAAGTGCAAATCAGAAGCAAATATCAGCCACGTGTTGAACTACTGTTACACAACCGCGTGGATTTCGTGTTCAAAGGTTACATGCACATGTCATCCTGTGCCCAAGGGCGACAGTAGCTTGGGGGAAGGGCAAAAAAAAAAGATAAGGAGCCAACACAAACACAGGCAGCGCAGTTGGTGAATATTCATCACGACCGGGGTCATTCTTGGATCTTGAGCCCTCGAAGCTCCACCGCCAATCTCCGCGATACCTGGCTTGGTTAGGTCGCCTGTAGGTCCGGTGTGTTGTTTGCTCTCGTACATTCGACTACTACGAATGCGTCTTCCGTATCATCGGTTCTGCAGAGTGCAGGCGAACCACGCGCTCGGTCGGTCGGGGAGCCCGAGGGTTGGGAATGGCGAGTTGGGGAGTCCTGCACGTGCATATGCAGTCGTTATCCCGGCAGGTGACCCTTGGCAGATACATAGTAGATCCTTTATAACAATGCGACGCTGCCATCCTGTCTCTTGTTTGTGCCGCCCAACATCCCCCTAGCTCTGACTCTCCCCCGCTGTCGCGCCGTGCCTCGTACTCACGTACACGACTCCTAAGCGTTGGTAGTACTCGTACAGCTTCATCCGTGAGGCAAGCTCCAGGCCTGACGATGGCGACCCTCGAGCCCCAGATCAGCCCCGGCAAGGAGGTCGAGGAACCCGTCCTGGTCGCCGATGGTGTTGAGGAGACGCGCCCGCGCAAGCCATGGACCAAGGCTGCCATGCCCGTCTTTGCCTGCGGTGCCGGTCTGTTCTCGGACGGCTACATCAACAATGCAAGCACAGACTAATACCGTGTCTGGGGTATCCTGCCGCTAACATGAACACAGGTCATCGGCTCGGTCAACACCATCCTCGGCCTCAAGTACGGCGAAGTGTACACGGGCTCGACCGCCTCGCAGAACGTCTCGGCCATTGCCTTTGCCGGCACCGTCGTCGGCCAGCTGCTCTTTGGCTTCCTGTCCGATCGCTGGTCGCGCGCCAGCTCGCTGCTCGTCTCCACCATCCTGCTCATCGTCTTCACCATCCTGGCCACCGGCTCCTACTTCAAAGGCAGCGCCGTCGGCATGTTCAACATGCTGGCCGCCTGGCGCTTCTTTGTCGGCATTGGCATTGGAGGTAGGCCCTCATTTCTCAACCCAAAAGTGCTGGATAGCTTGTGCTGACCTGATAAGGCGAGTACCCGGCTGGCAGTGTGGGCGCCGCAGAGTCGACGTCGGAGCTCAAGGAGGGAACCCGCCATCGCTGGTTCATCCTCTTCACCAACTCCATGATTGACGGCGGCTTTGTCATTGGAGCCTTTGTCCCCTGTGAGTTGCGACCAGGCCATGTCCATCCCGGTATATTTCTGACTATTTTCAGACGTTGTCGCTGCTGCGTGCCACAACAAGCACTTTGAGACCATGTGGCGCACCAGTCTGGGCATCGGTGCCATCTTCCCCCTGGTCCTTCTCTACCTCCGCTTCAAGCTCGAGGAGCCCGAGGAGTACGCCAAGGAGTCCATGAAGAGAAAGACCCCCTATATGCTCGTCCTGAAGTTCTACGGATTCCGCCTGTTCTGCGTCAGCCTCATCTGGTTCCTCTACAATGTACGTACTGCTAGTGCTGTAACGAATTCTGTTGTCTCCTGCTGACAAGACAAGTTCTCTGTCTATGCCTTTGGCATCTACTCCTCCTCCATCCTGAGCGGTCTCTACAGCGACGAGGCGCCCCTGACCACCGTTTTTGGCTGGAGCACCGTCATCAACTGCTTCTACCTCCCGGGCAGCATCATCGGTTCCTTCATCAGCGACTGGATCGGCCCCAAGTACACCCTCTCTCTCGGCGTGTTCATCCAGGCCATTGTCGGCTTCATCATGGCCGGCCTCTACGACAAGCTCTCCAAGCACATCGCCGCCTTTGCCGTCGTCTACGGCATCTTCCTGTCCCTGGGCGAGATGGGCCCTGGCAACAACATCGGTCTCCTGGCCGCCAAGACGAGCGCTACCGGCGTCCGCGGTCGCTACTACGGCATCGCGGCCGCCGTGGGCAAGATTGGCGCCTTCATCGGCACCTACGTCTTCCCCGAGATCCAGAAGGCCGGCAAGACCGCCACCCAGTCGGCCCAGTACCCCTTCTGGGTCGCCTCTAGCCTGTGCATCCTGTCCGCCGTCATCACCATGGTCTTCATCCCCAACGTCAAACAGGATACCATCACCCTCGAGGATGAGCGATTCAGGGCCTACCTTGAGAGCAACGGATGGGATGTTAACCAGCTTGGCGAGCATAATCAGGATTGACCGTAGCATAGCCGGAGCGTGATGATCATGAGCACGAGCCCATTAATGCTATTTTAGTCGCCTTGCTGTGAATTTGGAGATTTGTCTCGGTTCAGGTGAACGCATCCATACTTATGTTTCAAAATGCACGGCACCTATACTTACGTGCCGCAAGTTGCGTGTTCCAATAGCACCACTCGTACCTGGCCATGGCAGTCGAAACTGAAGCTGTCCGTTTGATTAGTGCCCACTTGTGACTGTTCGGGGGCGTCTTGATTCAGGGACACTTGCATCCGCCGTAGGCGCGTTCGATTGGTGGTGTGACAAACGTACTCGTACTCGCAGACCAACCTGCATGGTGAACTGTGGTTTCACCAACGATAGAAGCCGCCATCTCGTCATGTCTTAGACAGCACGTCACTTCTGGGAGGAGTTTTTGAAGGGAGGCTTTTGTAGAAAAGCGACAACAGCCGTCATTTCTCTAAAGGGCTCATTCACTCTTCTTATCTGATCTTTAAAAATGGCTTCATCATTTCAACTAGCCATTTTGGCCCTGGCGGGACTGGGTGCATGTGGTATCGTTCTGGAAACGACGCCCAGAATTCCTGACGGCTGGAACCTGGTGGAGCAAGATGTCGACCTGGACCAGCCGCTGCGCCTGTCTATTGCCTTGCGGGAGCCCAATATGCAGCAGCTGCGGTCCAAGATCTCAGGCCCCTCGGCGGTAATGCTTTCCCACGATGAGGCCCAGGCACTCCGTGTTCCAGACCAGGACGACGTCCTTGCCGTGCAGAATTGGCTCTCTAGCAATGGCATTGCCCATATGGCCCAGGAGAATGACTGGATCCACGTCCATACGACTGTCGGAGAGGCTGAGCCGCTGCTGGAGATGAAGATGCATCGGTACCAGTACGAGAATAAGGACCCGGTGCTTCGCACTAGACAGTACTCGGTGCCTGAACCTCTGGTGGACGCTATCAAGTTTGTCCATCCTATCGGGAACTTCATGGCACCCAAGAAGGAGTTCACAAGAAAATCATCCACAAAGCCGCATTATCGTCGTAATGCGCCGTGCGCTGGTAAGACAACGCCCAAATGCATTCGCAAGCTCTACAACATGCCACCCGTGGACCCAAATGCGCAGTCCAGCATTTGCCTCGGCGTCGCTGGCTTCCTCGAAGAATACGCCAACCACAGAGACATCGACCTGTTCCTGCGGCGCAACGCTCCGGAGATCCTAGCTGAGGGTTACAACTTCAGTGTGGAACTTGTCAACGGCGGCGAGAACTCGCAAAATCCAGCCCGGTCCGGCTCAGAGGCCGCGCTGGACATGGAATACGCCATGGCGCTTGGGTTCCCCTCCAACATCACCTATTACTCTACCGGCGGGCGGGGCATGAAGCTGGATGATAATGGCGAGCCTTACCCCGAAGAGTTTGTCGACAACGAGCCCTACCTGGAGCTTCTCGCACATCTCCTCGACAAGCCGGACGATGAGATCCCGCATGTGCTTTCATTCTCGTACGGCGACGACGAGCTCTCCGTTCCAAAACCCTATGCGGAGCGTGTCTGTTCCATGTTTGGGCTGCTCACGGCGCGTGGCACCTCTGTCTTGGCGGGATCTGGCGACGGTGGCGCGGCGGGAGGGCGTAACTCATCCTGCCAGACACCGGATGGCAAAGATGTCACCATGGCCGCCTTCCCTGCAACCTGCCCTTGGGTGACAGCCGTTGGGGCTGTGGAAAACGACAGTGAGCCGCCAAAGGGCGCTGACTTTAGCGGCGGCGGCTTCTCGCAGTATTTCCCGAGGGAGTCCTGGCAGGACGAGGCGGTCGAGGACTACATCCAGACACTTGGCGGCCACCTCTGTGGCTATTACAACAGCAGCATGCGTGCGACGCCAGATATCTCGGTCGTAGGGACCGAGTTTCAGACCGTGATCGCGCGGCAGGTATCGCTGCTGGGCGGGACGAGCGCCAGCACGCCCGTCATGGCGGCTATGATTGCGTTGGTCAACAAGGAGAGGGTCAAAGCCGGAAAGGAGGTGCTGGGCTGGTTAAATGGTAAGCTTTACGGCAAGAAAGTTCGGGAGGCGCTCCAGGATATCACGGGCGGCGTTAGCAATTCGTGTAGCTTTAAGAACGGCGGTGGTGAGCCTGGTGGGTGGCCAGCCGCGGAAGGGTGGGATGCTATCACGGGATTGGGCGTGCCGCGGGACTTCCAAAGGTTCCTGCGAGCATTAGTGGAGGCATAAACGTAGTTGGAGATTCGTAAAAGCAACGAGATATGATCATCTGAGACGCTGAGACGAGGTGAAGACAATGGATGGAACCCCACATTTGCCCACCGAGCTCCCGCTGAAGTTCCACCCCACATGCACAGGCTATTAGAGCGCTGAACCCACTGGAACCAGTGAACCGCGCCTATCGATAGCGCCAAGATAAGAACCTGGAACCTAACCCCAGCCAGGCGCGAACAACAACACTCAGCAGCGGCGCGTCACTGCTGGAGCTGCATCGAATCCACCTCACGAGACCAAACCTGCCTTTGTCCAACGCGGCATTGTGCCTCTACAACGGGTCAATTCTTCTATCTACCTGCCTTTCGAGCCACCGATAGACCGGACCTCTGAATTTTAACATCTGATCTCAAGTTTCTGCTTTCCCCGCCTCCCGGAACGTATAGTATACCGACAACTACGCCTAGTTCACCAAGCGCGACGTCTCCAACTACCGATTCCTTAGGTCGTGAACACGATGACCACCACGACTCCTTCTGGTGTTTTGCATTTTTTTACACGTTAAGATCAGTTTGCAAACCAAAACGCTCCAATTTTACTCCGAAAACGCGTCGACCGAGGCCCGACCCAGTCCAGGTCTCTCCTATACGCGCATCGAGTCCGCTCTGACGCGCCGCGATGCCCACGCTACAAGTCGATCCGTCGTCAGGCGAAAACCTCCAAGATGTTGCAAATGCCCTTTTCAAGGCACGTAAGATCGTCGTCGTGACTGGTGCGGGCATCAGCACCAACTCGGGCATTCCGGTACGCTTCTCCGCGTATGGGTACATGGACCTGGGCGGCTAACAATTGAGCAGGATTTCCGTTCCGAGAATGGTCTGTACTCGCTGATACAGGCCCAGTTCGACGCTGCGGCGCGGCAAAATATCCAGCAGGACACATCGTCACCGAACGACAGTGATGCGGAAAGCAACGAGGGACGGGCCTGCAAGAGGAGGCGCATATCACGCGAGAGTACTATTGAAGTCACGCAGGAGAATACTGCAGGGCCATCGCTGCCATTATCCGACGACACGACCCCGAGCACGCCAAAGCCCTCCCGCAGCACTGTTCTCACGGTCATTCCGACCTCTCCTCTATCATCCCCCCCGGTGGAAATTGTCCCCCCCTCCGTCTTCCGCAATTCTGGCACGCGCCTCTTCGATGGCTCTGTGCCTCCGAGCTCCTCGCCTCTCTCGTCTCCTCCCCCAGTTCTTTTTGACCCCTGGGGTCCAACGTCTCCGTCAGACACAAGCCCGAGCCGGCGGAGCAGCACCTCGCCTTCCGAGGTTGATGATACCTTCAACTCAGTCTCATTCTCTGCGTCACAGACGTCTGCCACTGGACGGAGCAGCCTTCCCAACATGAAGGGCAAAGATCTTTTTGATGCATCGATATGGGCAGATCCACTGAGAACGTCGGTATTTTATACCTTTGCAACGTCACTTCGGCAAAAGGTCAGAGACTGCGAACCTACAAGCTCACATCGCTTCATCAGTCACTTGAAGGACCGCGGCAAGCTTGTGAGATGCTACACGCAGAATATTGACCGGATTGAGGAAAAAGTCGGTCTCTCCACTTCCCTCCAGGACGGCCCTGGGAGTCGAGGGCGCTTTTCTCGCAAGTCCACCAACGCAAGCCAGCTGGCCAAGATGGTAGAGGAGGATTCCAAGGGCAAACCTGGATCAGAAGGCTCAGAAAATGGTAATGCGGGTTCGTCACAGTCAACCACAGGCCCCGATGGGACTGCGACTACGGCTGGTGACGACGAGACGATCGGCAACGAACGTAAGGCGTCGAAGCCACCCCAACTCGAACGCTCTCGGTCATCTGGAGTGGAGTGTGTCTTTCTTCACGGATCTCTAGAGAGTTTACGATGCTTCCTCTGTGGCCGTGTGTCATCATGGGATGATAATCTGGAGTTTGAGACGCTTTCTGGCCAGCAGCCTGAATGCCCTCACTGTATAGGTGCTACTGCTGCGAGACAAGAACGTGGTAAGCGAGCTCTTGGGGTAGGAAAGCTGCGACCAGACATTGTGCTCTATGGCGAGGAACACCCTAATGCCCATCTTATCAGCCCTATAGTGACACACGACCTTGGGCTCTGTCCGGATATGCTCCTGATTCTAGGCACGAGCCTGCGGGTGCACGGGCTCAAGGTGTTGGTGCGCGAGTTTGCCAAGGCGATCCATAACCGAGGCGGCAAAGTCGTTTTCGTGAACTTCACCAAGCCCCCGGAGAGCTCATGGGGGGACGTGATCGATTACTGGGTACAGTGGGATTGTGACGCATGGGTTTCGGACTTGCAGACGAGAGTGCCGAAGCTCTGGGAGGCACCCCCACCGCCGAAGAAGAAGAAGACAGAGGAAGAGAAGGAAAAGGAAAAGAGGGAACGACCACCGCCAGCGAACCCAGTAGCCTTGCGCGACACGCGGCTTACTGGGGCGTACTGGACGCTCAAGATCCGCGACGACCTACACAAGATCACTGGGACGCCATCCTTGCTGTGGAGGGCTTACGAACCTACGAAGGAGCAATCAAGTAGTGGTTCGAAGCTTAGCGTAAGCTCGCAAGCTGATGGCACGGCGGAGAGTTCACTGGTTTTTATACAGGAAACCATTGCCGTCCAGTCCGAGATTTCAGTGTCCCTTGGAACCGCTCAGGTTCAGGTACCTATGGAGACAACAGTGGATGCTGCAGAGAAACCCAACTTTGCTCAAAAGGTAGTCAAGACCAAGCCGAGGCGAGCGCGGAAATCGGCCCCTGGTGCTCTCGAACGACCCAAGAAAAAGCCATCAACACTCAACCCGGCCCATGGAAGGCCTGCGAAGCCCCAGCCTTTGCTGCCTGCCGCGACGATTGCGACTGTACCAGGACAGCAGCCAAGTCTGCCGCCGAGAGAGGCCAGGACATCCATCAGCTCCATCCTCAACTCGGTCAAGGAGAACCCTCGAATCCGCAAGCGTAAGAAGATTGACGGAGAAGAGGTCATACTACCGGGACGCAGGGCGCGTAAGTCAGACACGGAAGTATTGCGGATGGAGGAGACATGCATCACACTGGCACCAATCACTAACACACAACCGCCAACGCCTCCCCAACTCGACTTCCGCCCAAGACCTCTAGAGCCCGCGTCGCCACCCGCTGGCCCTGTGGCCAAACTATCGGCAGGGCTTGCCAATGCCTTCCAGAAGGGCCAGCGTCTCGCAGTTCACTTCCAGGGCATACTCAATAGGACCTATGAATGGAGCGGACCGCAGGGCCATTCGGTTTATCAGCAGCGTGAGCAGCTCGCACAGTTGGAGCGATCGTTTAGCAGCTCTGATCGGGATGTGGCCATGACCCTGGCACAGATGAGGACGCCTGGGAATTTCATGAATATGGGGTAGTTACAGATGTACTTGGGTTAGTTGGGCGAGGAGCATGGGGCGAACAGCGATGCATTTCTCACGGGAGTCACGGTCTTTAGCTTTCCCAGGACAACAATCAAAGCTGCATTCTGGCGAAAACCAGATTTTTCTTAAACACTTCTTGTGATGGCAGGTGTCGCAACTGTCGGTTGTGCGCCTTGAGCAAGCGATTAGTGAAAGGGAAAAGAAGAGTCGCGAAACAGACCAAGTGCTCGAGCTAATCTCAGATACTATGCAATTGCCTCACTAAATTCTTCTAGCCTGTGTAGCTGTGCATTCTTATGGCGTGGGTTGGGTATCAACGACTGCACCAGCATCGAGAAGCATCTGTACGACTTTCTCGTGGCCTTCAGCAGATGCAGCTTCCAGGGCGCTGTCATATCTACCGCCCCGTGCATTCACATCTGCGCCGGCGTCGAGAAGTACCTGTACGACTTTCTCGTGGCCGTTGGCAGATGCAGCTTCTAGGGCGTTATCATATATACCGCCCCATGCATTCACATCTGCGCCGGCGTCGAGAAGCATCTGTACGACTTTCTCGTAGCCCCCAGCAGATGCAGCTTCCAGGGCGTTGTCATATCTACCGCCTCGTGCATTAACATCTGCGCCGGCGTCGACAAGTATCTGTACGACTGTCTCGTAGCCTTTAGCAGATGCAGTTTGCAGGACGTTGCTATTATCATCGCCCCGTGTATTCATATCTGCGCCGGCGTCGAGAAGTATCTGTACGGCTTTCTCGTAGCCGTTGTTAGATGCAGCTTGCAGGGCGTTGCTATTGTCATTGCCTCGTGTAATAACATCTGCGCCGGCGTCGAGAAGTATCTGTATGATTTTCTCGTGGCCGTTAGCAGATGCGGCTGTCAGGGCGTTGCTATATCTACGGGCATCACTGCCCTGTGCATTAACATCTGCGCCGGCGTCGACAAGTATCTGTACGACTTTTTCCTGGCCTGCAGCAGATGCGGCTGTCAGAGCGGTGCTATAAGAACCACCTCGTGCATTAATATCTGCGCCGGCGTCGAGAAGCATCTGTACGACCTTTTCGCAGTTGTTGTGACATGCGGCCTGCAGAGCGGTTTTATAACCAAAGCCTAGTGCATTAATATCTGCGCCGGCGTCGATAAGTATCTGAACGACTTTTTCGTGGCCGCTGGAAGATGCAGCTGTAAGAGCGGTACCGTAGTTGGGATCTTGTATCTTGATGTCTGCGCCGGCATTGAGAAGCATCTGTACGACTTTCTCGTGGCCCCCAGCAGATGCCCAATGCACAATTGTGCGACTGTCTCTGTCCGCGAAGTTTGCGTCAATCTGGCCGTCATTCAGTAGCCATGATAATACCGTTGTATGGCCAAGGAATGCTGCGAGATGGGCCGGACTGTCTGAGTTTATTCGTATCTGTCTGCGATATTCAGGACTCATTGTGAAAAGGTGTTTCAATGTCCAAAATCGGGGACCGCGGTCATAGTAAAGCTCGCGGATGCGATCCAACAGGTCACTTTCGCAGTCGTCCACATTCCGGAAATGGACTGGCCAATATCTCATGGAATATTCAAAAAAGGGGGGGAGTGGTTTGATGGAAGGATTGTTGTGTTCCCAGGTCGAGCTCTGGAGTATTCGCATGGCCAATCTAGGGGGCTCTATAAAGTCAATGTCGTCGAAAAACAAATATCGTATGCAGACATCTGTGAGGACCATATCCGAGTGTTGTTTCTCTCTAGAGTGTTTCCATAACCCGCTTTTCATTTTCGGGGTAGAGTCTCTCGCAACGAGGAACTCCTTGGCCGTTTGGTGGATCAGATATATTCGCGAATCGTTCACAAAGACGAAAAGACCACAAAGATCTCGAAGGCGTGATTCGAGACCATCGCCATCGAAATCAAGATCTTGGTGCGTCCGAGCATCCGGCGAGTCAGTCGCCAGCTGGAAGGCCACGTCCATCTCTTGGAGCGTCAGGGGTCGTTTCGCACCGACGATGATGTGTAAGAGAATCTCAGCCCTCTTTCGAAGATCCGGGTTATCATTGTGCCTGCTCAAGATCTTCTCATACGCAGCCTCTACTGTGGTAGGCAGCGAGTTGATCCTGTTTAGGAGTGCCCTCTCAGTACGCTTGTCACTGCTTCTAAGGTCCTCAACCACGAGGTGGAGCCAAAGATAGGTTCGATGCGGTATTCCCAGAAGTCTTTCCTCCAGCGCGGCCTGTTGCTTCGGATTGAGGTTTAGTCTGCGACCGGTTTTGGCTACCTTCTCTTTGATAACGAGGTTGATTTCCTCACTGATATCGTCGTTGTGGTCTTCTCCAGCTAGCCGGATCGATGGGAGTTCGGGAGGAATATCGAGAAAATCGAACTCAATATCCTGGTAGGGTCGACTAGTAACAAGAAACTTGAGTTGGCGCACTCTCGGAGGTGATGTCTCACGCTGGCTATAGAAATTTGTCAGGCGCTGTATGATGTCTTGGCGGTCCTCTGTGCGGCACTCGTCGAGGGCATCCAGGACGCATGTCACTCCATGCGCGTGCTTGTCCGTGGAAGCCGCCATGAGTATGCGCCATAGTTCGTCCACTTCGCCGCTAAGCCTGTCTCCGTTCTTCTTATATGAATCCGTGGCGTGCCGAATAAGCATAGGCTGACTAGTAAAGAGCTGGTGGAGAAGAGCGCATAAAGCTGTCGCCGTACGGTTTTGATCTTCGTTGTCCTTGAAGAAGAAGTAGCATACCGAGTGGGTGCCTGTGCTGCGCAGCTCTTTTTCCACAAGAGACTTGGACAGTACGGATTTCCCACAGCCGGGGTCGGCGGAGATCCAAAGTAAATCGTCGAGCGGGCTCTGGTACCAGTCCTTGTACCTCGAATGGCCCAAAACCCATCTGCATGTGCCGTGAACTCGTTCTGGGTTGATATTTTTGAACTGCTCGTAATTTGACGTCTTGAAAGCCTGGTGGCAATTCTTATGTTCTTCATTATTGTATCTGAGAGTCTGCTCCTGAGCCTGCTCCAAGACAATCTTCCGGAGCTCAGGATCTGTAGGGTTCATTAGAAGCTGGCCAGTTTATTCGATGAAGTTATCAACAAATACAAAAGCATCTAACCTGAGACCAGTTGTGGGACGGGCTTTTCCTGAAGAACTCTATCTGGAGATATCGCGGCGGAAAGAAGCTCTCTCGCGAATGCTGCCGCAGTTGCAGCCGCGTATCCCTGCCATCTCTTATTTTTGTGTGAATCGGCGTAGTCGCAGATTCCACGAATTACTAGGCACGGGAAGTCTGGCATCAACCCGGCAGCCTCCATCTCGAAACAAAGGACCTGGTGTTTTTGGCGTAGTTGATCCCGCGTCACACCATGCTTGATGACTTGATTGCCCGACGCGATATTTCCGTAGTGAATGACCGGGTCGGCGTCTTCTCTGGCAGGTCGTTTGACCATCCGCTCTGGGTCACAATGGGCACATGACCCAGCCGCACTGGCGTGCCCATAGTCTGCTTGGAACAGAATGTCATTGGAAGCACCTGGATAGCTGTAGTTCTTCTTCATTCCCGGGCGCTTGGCAAGCATATCAGACAAGTACTGAGGAATTTGACACTCTCCACTGAGGTGCTCGGCTTGCAAACGAGTCAGCCCAGTCAGCAATGCCGCGGGTGGTGTATTGAGAGTTCCTGTCTGTTGGAATCTGCCACCCTCGACAGTTTTCCCTCGGTCGTATTGGATGACGCCGCCGCTGGTTGGAGTCGGCTGGCTGACAACGATATCACCTAGTCGAATGTCGTGTTCTTCCGTTGGTGACGGCGCACCGCCTCCAATGCCGACCATTAATCCAAAACGAATCGACTTGAAAGTCCGTAGCATATCTTTAGCCACAGTAGCAGCCGTCGTGGTGCCCACCATTCCCGCGGGAAGGCAGGCAACAACCACGTTGTGATTCCCAATCTGGCCGAGGATGTAGCTGTTGTGATCGGATGGATCTTGGCCGGCTAGGTTCGGATGGATCGAGTCGAGCATGGCTCTGGCCGCAGCCATCTCGATCGGGAGAGCACATACCCAGCCCACCGTGTATGCCTCCTTTGAGACGGCTTGGATATCGGTGGTGTCCATGTTGGAAACCGGGCAACTAATACCTCAATGGCCCTCAAGGCCGAACGGATGTGTGCTGTTGATAGTCTTGCTACGTTAAAGAGAGCGGGGAAACGCTGTGGCTCGTGAGGCTACGCAAAGTGCACAGTTGGGCTCAAATCAGGCCGCAGGAGGAGAGTCTGACCACCCAAGGCGGAGTAGGTAAGCTTCTACAATAACTTCAGGCGACCTGGAGCGACCACCATGCATATGCGCATAGAGGTATGCTGCGATAGAAGCACAAAGCAGTATAATGGTATTCCAAAGCTAAGCCCCCTACGTCTACATCTCTCTATCTTTATCTTTATATTATTAACCTTTATACTCGGGGCAATTCTCTCTTCCGTGGACCAAATATCTTTAGATGCTGGGCGAGTCTTGTTAAAAATAGAGTATACTGCATCTTGCTTAAAGTTTATATAAAAGTTGTATAAGTATCCCGATATAGTAATTAGGTATCCTCATTGTTCTCACTTATGGGAATTTAGCGAGGAATTTAGCGAGGAATCTCAAATACTAACTAAATTTTGTTTACAGTTAGTGAGAATCGTTACTTGCTAGTAATATACTTAAAAGACTAATTACTCCTCTTAGAAACCAAGATTTGACCAAGAAATCACTCCGTACTAGCACTTGAGAGAGGCATTCCACCTCCCTTCAGTCTCGCATCACGCAGAGATTCTCTCACCCCGACATCTCTGATAGGGACAGTGAACAGCCAGCCAGAGTGTCATTTCCGTGTTGGGAAGTAATGCGGAGCCGTGCATCATTCTGCAGTAGGAGCGCTAGGACGCATTTCATTCACTCCCACGCTCCGATTTTATGATATCTCTTACTACCGTTGGGCCTGAGCAGGGTCTCTTCATTGAATGCGATGGGGACGATTGTATAATCATCTGATGACGGCCGATGCAAAGCGAGCTCCGATCTAGGCGACCCCTCACCTTCGTCATGGCCCATTTTGTCAACGCTTCCCACTGTCGTCAGCTCCCCTTCGACGATTCATCATATAAACCATCATTCGCCTCACAACATTATTTCTGGTCCCAGAACTAAAGCCATACTTGAATTATCATTCCTAAGCTAAAGTACCTGCCCCCCATGGTGCTGGACTCGACCAGGGAGCTCCCCGTGAGGGGTAACACGCAAGACGTAAGCAACAACGGCTTCAGGCAGTTTGGCCATGGGCTCAAGGCCGACTTCCCTTTTGACCCGGAATGGAGGAACCTCAATCATGGTCAGACTCCTTCTCTTTCATCAAACCACCATGCGCTCTCATTTACACTCGACTAACACCCCTTGCCAGGCTCCTTTGGCAGCTTCCCCAACGCCATAAGAGACAAGCGGAGCCACTACCAGGACCTTTACGAGCTCCAACCCGACCCCTTCATCAAGCGCCGACTACCGGAGCTCCTTGATGAGTCTCGCGCCGCCGTGGCCAAGCTCATCAACGCACCCCTGGAATCAGTCGTTTTTGTATCCAACGCTACTGAGGGCATCAACACAGTTTTGCGTAACCTGGTCTGGAACCCTGATGGAAAAGACGTCATCATCAGCTTCAACACCATCTATGATGCTTGTGCCCGCGCTGAGGATTTCGTCGTCGACTACTTCGCAGACAAAGTCGCCGTGCGTGAGATTATACTATCCTACCCGCTCGAGGATGACGAAATTATCGAGCTATTCCGCAAAGAGGTGAAGAAGATCGAAGCCGAGGGAAAGCGGGCACGCGTTGCCATGTTCGACGTCGTATCCTCGAACCCAGGCCTCGTCTTCCCGTGGGAGGCCATGGTGGCAGCGTGCCGTGAGTTGGATGTGCTAAGTCTCGTCGACGGCGCCCAGGGCATCGGCATGGTCCCTCTCGACATCGAGGCCACAGGCCCCGACTTCTTCGTGTCCAACTGCCACAAATGGCTGCACGTGCCTCGCGGCTGCGCCGTCTTCCACGTCCCCGTACGCAACCACCATCTCATCCCGGCAACGCTGGCCACGTCCCGCGGCTACGCACCCAAGACAGGCCGCGGCGGCCGCACGCAGCCGCTCCCCGGCGGCGGGGGCAAGAACCACTTCGTGCTGAACTTCGAGTGGGTGGGCACCCGCGACGACACCCCGTACCTGTGCGTCAAGGACGCGATTGCCTGGCGGCGCGACGTGCTGGGCGGCGAGGAGCGCATCATGGCGTACCTGTGGGACCTGAACAAGCGGGGGATCAAGCGCGTCGCCGAGGCGCTGGGCACCGAGTTCCTCGAGAACAAGGAGGGCACGCTGACCAACTGCGCCATGGCCAACGTGGCGCTGCCGATCTGGGTGGGCGACGCGGGGAGGCGGCGCGCGCGCGAGGGGGATGCGGTCGTGGCGGACGAGGAGGTGCCCGCCGTGTTCAGCTGGATCACGGGGCGGCTGATTGACGAGTACAAGACCTTCATGGCGGTGTGGGTGCGGTGGGATCGGTTCTGGGTGCGCATCAGCGCGCAGGTGTATCTCGAGATGGAGGACTATGAGTGGGCGGGCCGGGTGCTGAGGGAGCTCAGTGGGAGGGTTGCAAAGGGGGAATATCGCGATGACTGAGGAGGTTGTAGTGTCTGATGAAGTGTTTCCATATGGAATAGTCATCAGGGTCGGGTAGTCGATGGGCGTCGGCGATCATCCCTAGGCAAGGATCAAGTTGGCGTTGGATGAGGGCCATCTCGCCCGTCGACGGCATACGCATAAGGAACTCCGCTAGCGAGGGCGAATCATGAAACCCGGCAAGGTCTTCTGCCGTAGGATCTTTGCTCCTCTCCCCGGTGAAGCCTTTCGGTTCCTGGTCCATGGCCACCCTGGCCAGGCGACGTCTCATGAGATACACGGCGTAGCACGAGTTGTAATGCCAGCCGCAGTAAGCAGCGCGCTGGTCAATGAGTAAGACGGTGTAGGCCTTATCAAATATGACCTCCTGCTGGCATGCTTTTTCATGGCTATCCAAGACGTCGATGTACCTGGGATCTACCTCTTTTCCTTTACTGTCGCACCAGAGCCATTCGATATCGAGGGTGCGGTTGGAGAACTGAGGCTGGAGGAACGCAGGCGCGCCCTTGCGCCGGTCTTTGACAGCCTGCATTGGCTCCTTGCCCTTGAGGGTATTCCGGATGGTGCGTTTGGACAGTGGCAGGTCCTGGGTAAGAGTGCCCATGCGGACCCTGCGCTTCTTCGCGGGGAGCAACTCGGGGACCATTATGATGTCGTCCTTAACGATGGGGAGCGAGGTGTCCCACTGGTTACTAGGTCTCAGATCGAAGACTAATTTCCAGAGGCGCTACATGAAAGTGTTAGTATAGCGTATTCAACACTGGGGTAATATTCTCACCTTTCTCATCTTATCTGTCGTGCTGTGGCTTGTCAACTTTGGGACTGCTGCCATAAAAGCCGTGACAATGTCATCGCAGCACAGGCGCTGCTCTTCAGTAAGGTCATCAGGGCTAGCTATCGGCCTGATAAAGCCGTCAACTTTCTTGGTGTGCGGGATGGGGCCCATGCCATTGTTAGTGTGTGGGATGGGCCCCTCGTGGTTGTCTATGCGTACTCTCATAGTGGCAATGTTTGATGCTGTTGATGTGTGTTGTTGATAAGTCTTGATGGGTGATGGATAGATGGTGATGAGTTGCAAGATAAATGATGGGGGATGGGTGTTTGGACTTTTTTGTTTATTTTATGTACTATCTATGAGTAATAGTTGGCGGTGGCGTCAGTGTGCTATGTGGATTAATAGTTGCTATGAGCATGGAACACGTGGAAGACGTAGAATTTAATATTCGAGCTTAGATCTAGAGTTTATTCTTCTCATGAGAGGTAGTTATTTCAGGAGGCAGACGAATGTCGGGTTTGTCCGTAGATCAGGTCAAGGGTGACTGGTGCAGCAAGGAAGGTCCTCTGAACACGTACTTATATGAAGCTGGTATATCAAAATATGTCCTGGCATAGGCACCTATATATACTTCCCTTAAGAGACTTCAAGAGCTCCTTCGAGGCGAATGTCACGGCTGCTAGCCCCAACAGAAACGCCAAAGCTGCCACTAGGCACACTCCACTTCTGGCCATCGGCATCCCACACAGACAGATCCCTCTTACGAAGAATAAATGTTGCAGTGCCCGACTCCCCAGCATCAAGAGGCAGCTTGGCAAACCCACGGAGTTGTTTGGGTGGCTGGCCGGTGGCAGACTCAGGGTACGTGAGGTACAACTGGGCGACCTCGGCGCCAGCGACATCACCGCTGTTAGTGATGGCTGCCGTGACAGTAGCTATCTCGTCGTAGAAGTCGGCAGGGCCACCGGGAGCAATCTCGCCATCGATAGGGCCGGATGCCGCTGATGAGTCGACGGCCAGGTCGGCGTAGGTGAAGTTGGTATATGCTACATGTATCGGCGTTAGCACTTCCATGTACATCGTTTCAGTCATGCGCATCATAGCAACTTACACAAGCCAAAGCCAAATTCAAACTCTGGATCGATGCCGGCACTGTCAAAGTGGCGGTAGTCAATATTGACCCCCTCCTCATAGTCGTCGTCGCCCGGGACAACCGTCGAACCATAATCGTCGGCACTCTTGGCGATGGTGTAGACGAGCTTTCCGTTGGGGTTGGTGTCGCCCCAGAGGACGTCCACTAGTGCATTACCGCTCTCCTGCGAAGGGAGGCCGGCCCAGACAACGGCCTTGACCGAGGGTAGGGCTAGAATATCGGACATGATGATAGGACCGACGCTGTGGACGACGACAATGACGTTGTCGTTGGCCTCCGCGACGGCCTGGACAAGCTCGTTGCCGCCGTGCCAGGCATCCAGGTTGTTGCGGTCGCCAGCATTATCGTCGACAGTGAGGTATCCCTCACCTGAGTCAGACGTGATGAAGACCAGAGCCACATCCTTGCCGCTCGCAGCAGAGGCACCCTCGGTTGGGTCATCAGACTCGCTGAGAGTGACCCGTCCCGGCGCCTTCTCGTTGATGGCGTCGTGGGGGGTGATGAAGTAGGGGTAATCGACGGCGCCAGAACCCCAGCCCATGCCTAGAGCACCGTCGTTGCAGGCCTTGTCTGTGCAGGCGTTGTTGGCGTGATCACCGGCCACGGCACCAGACCCAATAACAGCAATGCTGGATGCGTTGCTAGCAAGCGGGAGGATGCCGTCCTGGTTTCTAAGGAGGACAATTCCATCCCTAGCACAGGCGCGGACGTTCTCAGCGTGGGTGCCCTGGACGTCACGATCGAAGTCTACAGACGGGTAGTCGCCGTCCTGCTCCACCTTGTACCACGCGGCCAGGATGCGCTTCACCATATCGTCGACGCGCTCTTCAGGGACCTCGCCGCTACCGACGGCCTCAACGAGCAGATCACCCCAGTAGACGTTGTCGCCATTGTAGTCGCTGCCGGGCATGGACATGTCGAGGCCCGCCAGTGCGGATTCTACAGTCGTGTGGTGAGCAGACCAGTCCGTCATGACGTACCCGGGGAAGCCCATCTCCTCCTTGAGGAACTTGTTCATGACTTGGTCGTTCTCGCAGGCCCAGGTGCCGTCAAGCTTGTTGTAGCTGCACATGACGGAGGCGACGCCTGAGCGCACAGCATCGTAGTACGGCCAGAGGTACAGCTCGTGCATGGTCTTCTCGTCGACGTTGCTGGACATGGTGTCCCGGTTGAGCTCCTGCTCGTTGGCGACGTAGTGCTTGAGGCAGGCCTGGATGCCCACAGCCTGCATGGCTTGGACCGTCTCACCGACTGCTACGCCTGTGAGGTACGGATCCGGGCCCCAGCCCTCCCAGTTGCGGCCGCCCTCAGGGATCTTTCCCAGAGCTCCAGCCACGGGGCCGAGCTGGACATGGACACCGAGGGCGCGGGCCTCCTCGGCATGGAATTGGCCTCGCTGGCGGATGAGATCCAGGTCCCACGTCGAGGCGGCCTGGATAGCGGGCGTAAAGGCGGTGATGGAAGAGGCATATCGGACACCCAGAGGACCGTCCTGCAGACACAGCGAGGGGTACCCAATGGATTCGACGGGGGACGTATTGCCCACGCAGGCACCGCCGTTGTTCCAGCCGATGCCAGTCACGACGCCGACCTTCTCCGAGAGGAAGAGTCCACTCAGGGCAGCCTCAGCTTTGGTGTAGGCCTCATCCCAAGTTAATTGGGCTTTCTCCAGTCAGCATTGTTGAATGGGCACGTCATGTTGGTACTCACCAGAGACCAGCGGCAATGCCGCATAGCTCAGAGCGGCAATGAATTGGCAACGCATGTTCAGACAGGTAGCTCACACAGCAAAACAAGCCTGGGCAGACGCAAACCCAAGAGAGAAGATGCACTCTGGGATGAGGAGAAGGACTTAAACATGGATTGCTAGATAGACTGAGACAGATCCTCTTTAACACGCGTCAGGCATGCCGTTTCGCGACTCTCGGGAGGTCTCCCCCGGAAGATGCCCGCCGAGTCGAGCATAGCTCCGGCATCTGGTGTCACCGCGAGATCACCATGCTCCATTGCCACCAGTGGAAACCGTCCAAGGAGTTCAAATAGATTGCGTGAGGGACTGGCCGAGCGGGGCCGTCGTGTGCCCGGCATGCGGCCGGTAGTGGCCCTGTGTCTGCATGATCGGGCCGCCATCCAGACCCCATAATCAAGGGCCCCATCTGGCCCATCTGGCCCATCTGGAGACTGGCCCCTCTGAGTCTGACGAGTGATACTTCTGGAGAGATCTGTCGATGATGCGGAGGTGGAGCTTGGCAGTTTAAGCTTGAGCCCCCGACTTGCCCACAATGTCTCGGAGGAACCACCGTCGGATTGCCTTGTTGGGCGCGCCCAAAGCCGGCAGCTGGGCTGGGGCTGTGAGTGTGTTACATGTCATTGGTGCTGGCATGTCGGCTTTTCGATGCAACATGTTCTCTTTTGCCGGATTTAGGCAGTTTTCAGATGCATGCCTTCGGCGGCGATCTCTGGGGAGAATGACGATGCCCTGTGCTGGTGAAAAATCGAGAAGCCAGAGGAGGAAGTATGAAACGCCGCCTGGCTCCGAGCCAAAACCAACGACCCATTGCCCAACAGGGTACGCGCCTCAAGAGGCCATAGTCATCATTCGACAGGGTAAACTTTTGCCAGAGGATGATGACCATGACTGTCCAAAGCCTGCCAGCAGATGGCTGAGCTCATGTCGATGCCACCTTCCCCAACTTCCTCAACGGCGGCGTGTTGCGTTGGACTGTCACGGATAACAGCCGAGCGCAGTGCGCAGGTGTACCAGCTGTTAGCGGCCCCATCCAGGCGCCGATTTCGGCACCACTTCCGTCAACCTTATCGACGAAGCAAGATCATAATCACAAATCGCTGCATATCGCTAGCAAGTTCTAATGCCATTGCATTTTTAGCCCCAGGGCCGGAAAGCCCAGTCACTCACTCTTTTTTTTTCTCTCACGGAGATGTCACTTATGTAGGCAATAGTTAATGTTACATTGGTGCTAGATTCGCCCGAGTCCCGTAGTCGCGATGTTTTTTGTGTGTGCGAAGTCATTCAATTTGGAGGCGTCAAGCCTGCCGATAGTCGAGTTGGTCTCCGATACCGCCCCTCATTCAATTACGTATCAGACGACAGACTCGACGAGGACCTCAATTGGCGCCCGTTCCTGGCGATCAATCGGTATGAAGTCCGTCTCTGCAACGACATCGTGCCATTTCAATTCCAGCGCACACCTGATGGCCGACTCCATTGCCCTCATTGCTGGGGCGGCGACTTAAGTGGTCGTGTTGACTCGCGCCTAGCCCAACCTCGGCGCTATCATCTCGTTATCGGCCCCGACTCCACGTCAAACCCTCTCCCGCCGTGCCTCACCACATATTCCATCAAAAACGGCTCCTACGAACCTCGCCAGGAATCACCAATGGCCCCGGCATCAGGAACGCCGTTCACACGGTCGGCCAATGCGTAAGTCTCTCTCACCATCGGGCTCGCGCCGAGAAAGTCCCTCACCATCCATTGACTGGTTGATTGGCGCTAACAAATTCATCTCCTAGGTGCGACACGTGCCGCCAGAGGAAGGTCAAATGCTCTGGCCAGCGCCCCTGCCAGGCCTGCATCCGCCGGGGCCTCACTTGCGAGTTCGGCTTCGTGGGGAGACGGGGCTACTCCGAGGCGTAGGCATCATCCTGACTCGTGCCATTTGAGGACTCTCTGGCTGATGACTTGTTCGCAGATATGTCCAGCGACTTCTTGAGACAATCCAATCCCAGGATGAGAAGCTCAAGGGTCCGCCAACCCGCGATACGTCAAGAGATGGCTCGCGAGAAGTTTCCTCGTCCCGCCAGACCTCCCCTGAGGAGGACACCGAGGTCGCTGATGCGCCCAGCGGCTCGGATCCCCAAGAATGTCCTAGCCCAGGTTCGTACAGCCGCCCAGAAACGACCGGTATGAGAGCATCGCCTGATTTACCTGTGGAACCAGAGATGGCATCGGGCCCGGCCTTTGAATCTCGAGTGAGATCCATAATTCGTGAGCACGCGGGCACCCAGCCTCTCGAGCCTTCGCCCACCAGCAGCACAACCCTTCTCGAGCCGTTTGAGGGGACTTCGGGGAACCAGTGGGTCGGTGGCCGCAAGTCGGCTGGGTCGACCTCATCGCCTCCCTTACCCTCCAAAGACGAGTCCTTCCGGCTGTTCGACGTCTTCACCTCATGGATGGGAGCCAACCAGCACTTCCTCGACCAACGGTCCTTCTTTGACTCGATGGATATGCTCTACCAGGACGAGGCAACTCGCATTTCCCGCATGCAGACCATCTGGTTCAGCCAGTATCTCCTCGTCATGGCCATGGGCAAGCTCATAGGCTGCGGCAGCGGGGGGCTCAGCGGATCCGCGGGTGTCGAATACTTCAACGAGGCGATGGACCGACTTCCGGCGTCACATGAGATGGGCTCGCACGGGATAATATCCGTCGAGATCCTGTGTCTGGCAAGTCTGTATCTCCAATGGTGCGATCGGAAGAACGATGCATATCTCTATGTAAGTGTAGCCTTGCCGAAGATGCATAGAGATGAAAATGCTAATCATGAGGGCTAGATTGGTTCCGCCGTGAGGCTAGCTTTGGCTCTTGGCTGCGGCCTGCCGTTCCGTGACCAGCAGGGGCTATCCTCGGAGAGGTGGCATCGCACCAGAGTCTGGTGGACGGCTTATATCCTTGATCGGTATGTGTTCACTATGAATTAGGGAGACCCACCCTCTCTGACTTGCTGTAGGCGCGCATCGGCAGCTCTTGGCCTCCCGATGGGGGCAGATGAACGGCAGATTCGCACCGACCTGCCCAAATCCGCTCCTGGATTCGACGACCCGAAGCCTTTGATCATCAATGTCCAAATAGCGCGGGAGATAGGGGACATCATGGGCTGTAAGGCGATGCGAACATGCTCCTTTTGCTGCACTTAACGCTGACATGACCTAGCCTTCTATGGGACCAACAGTGTGACCCAGGGAAACTTGGTGAAGCGACTGGAGAAGACACTCCAAAACCTATACGAGTTACAACGATCCATTCCAAGTCAATATGCAATTGACTTTGATAAGCCGCGGATTACGGTCACTAGAACGGGGGCCTCCCTCTACCTCCTTTTGTTTCAGGTGATTCCTGTCTACCATTGCTGCATCTGTAGGATGTGCTGACCATGTAACCCCAGGCAATCATCCTCTGCGTCAGGCCCATGATCCTCCAGCGAGTCAAAGACCGCATCAACTCCACACGGGAAAGCAAACCGCGGCCTGCCAAGTCCCCCGCCATGACCCGTCTGTGCCACGCCTGCCGCGACGCAGCCATCAAGAGCATCCGCGTGCTCTCGGCTCTTCGGCATGCGCAGGACCAAAACAAAGGTAGGTCTCCCAGCGCAGTCAATACACTGGGATTTTTTCTAATGCTCCATCAGCTCTCTTTGGATGCTTCGACCTCGATGCCACTTTCTCAGCCGCCTTCATCTTGGTTATGAAGGGGTTCCTCGACAGCAGCGACCCTCAGAAACCGCCCGAGGGACTCAGCCAAGCGGCGGACGTGCTGCAATATCTATCGAAAGCAGGCAACAAGGGAGCGGACAAGCGACTGGAGGAGCTCAGGCAGTTCTGCTACCACGTGTGGTCTCCAGACAACATGTCAGAAGATTGGGGCTGGCTCCGGGGATCCAACACCCCCCGACCGGTCGCCACAACGACACCGACAGGTACCGGGACGGGCCCTGCCACCATCGCCGGCAGCGATGTGGGAAGCACCCAGGTCTCAGGGACGCCGAAGACACCCGGCTCTCAGACAACGGGGATGCCGGCGTGGGCGAGCTGGCAGGACAACCCCGGTGGGTGGATGGACGTGGAGAATTTCCAGATGGACCTGAACATGGAGATGGGCGACATCTACTCGTGCTACAACGACCCGAACCTGCCGCTGACGGGTATCGACGAGGTGGATTGGCAGGAGGTGGGCAAGATGTTTTCTTTCAACGATCCGTAAGGATTCGATATACGGTCTGCACTGGCATGTCTTCAGCGCTCTTAATGGTATTAATGTATGACGAGTATGACGGCCGTTGCTACCAGCACGGTAGACGAAGCAACAAGACACGGTCCAAAATCTCACCTTGCCTATTTACCCGAGTTGAGCGATGCTTAGAACCCGCAGGCGAAATCCATCAATGCATCTAACGACCCCCGGCCCTTTGTTTCCTCCAGGCTCCGCCCTTCCACTGCAACAGCATGGTGGGCAGCATTGAGACGCCGACAATGAGCGCAGTCACGACGGCCGCGCTGTTAAGCAGCCCTATATCCTGGATCATGATGGGGAACCTATTCGTTGTCAGCGCCATCCACTCCATCCCTCACAGTTGGACTTACCAAAAGGGACCGATGAACCCCCAACCCTGTCGAATCACAGCGATAAACACGCCAATCGCCGCCGCATCGTCGGGATGGCAATCAACAGCATACGTGATCATGACAGTCGTGACAAGCTGATTCCCCGCAGCGGCAATAGCAGCGCCCACAATCGGCGTAATGTCCCACTCATCAGACGCGCGGTCAATCTGGACCAGGAAGACGACAAGCCCACAGATCGCGAGCAAGTAACCGCCATAGCTAAGCCACAGACGATACTCGGGCCTCGGCGCCAGGCCCTTCTTCTCGCGCTGCCACATCCACTTGTCGGACGCGATCCCGCCAAACTGCTCGCCGATGACCGTCCCGACTATGACGCCGAGGTACTGCAGCCCGACCTGCTGGGTGTCGAGGCCGAACTTGGCGGGGAAGATCTGGGGGATCTCGAAGGTGGTCATGATGCTCCCGAAGAGGAAGATCATGGCGTAGGCGGTGGCGGCGATGACGACGTTGGGGTTGGTGATGTACGACAGCGGGTGGACAAAGTCGTGCAGCGTCAGGGGCGTGGGGTCGATGCGGCCAAAGGTGAAGTACTGGCGGCGGAACGAGCTGGATGGAGACCTGTCGATGTTGGAGGAGGGCATGTATCGCGTTTCGGGGCCGAAGAAGAGGTGCAGGGTGAACTGGACCCCGTTGGTCTGCTCTAGTCAGTATCTGTCACGAGTTATAACGGCATGTGTATCTACGAGCGACGAGAGGTAGCTGGTGCGCTGGACGCTGACGTCGAGGTCCTTGGAGATATCGACAAAGGCGCACTGGATGGACGCGGCGGTGAAGGTGGCCATCATGCCGTGGAAGGCGACGAGGGCGAGGTTAACCGTTTTCTTCCATGTTGGCCAGTTGAGGGGGTCTGCGTCGTCCATGTGAGGCATGGGGTCCAGCTCAATGGTCCCATGGCGTCGGATGAGATAGTCTTGGTGGCCCTGGGAGAGGGAGGACGACTCTCCGTTTCCCTGATCCTCCAAGTTAGCTGTCTCGTCTTGATGTGAGCTATCAGGGAGTCCTGCGGCTTTCTCTGCTTGGGAACCCTCGTCTATCCCGTTGCTGGACATGTCGGTCAGTTTCACTCTCGCCGAGAGGGGATACCCGGAATGAAAAGAACGGGACAGCAACCTTAGGCAGAGGAAGCTCTAGGGCTCATCATTTATCCATACTACAATACTACCGACATGAACATTGATCGACCCAAGTCAGACAGTCCCACCGGCAATGGTATCCCAATGGAGGCCTCGGCCCGTCCCAGCATCCATCGCCTCCACCCAACTGTCTAGAATCGCCCTCGGCACTTCATCCTCTGCTACCAGTTGCTCCAATCGGGCGGGGGAGGTCCGCATACTGAGGTTGCACCTGCAGAAGCACTAACCTTAACCCTAATCACGTACCAATAGTGTGGGAAAACTGTCGAATAGATATCCTTGTTTCCCCGCAAGATGTTGGCCACCCCGGCATAATACCATGTTGCTCAACCCCACGTTCAAGGCCCCAGGATGATGAAGAGACCATAATCTCCTCACTTTGTACCATGTATTACACCAGTTTCTGGTTCCAAGTTGACACATGATGTATAAAAGTCAGCCCTCCCGCTCAAACTCCTGTCGCACGCCTGGGATAAGCGGCCGCAGTGCCATGCCATAATCGCCAGCATTCGGTGTGCGCAGAAGCGTGTGGATATGGAACTTGGCTGGCTCCTTGTTGGTCAGGAAAACACCGGAATGGTGATCGAACTCGACGATAATGACGGGACTTTGGATGCGATAGTAAAAGGGGTCTTCATCCCCGTAGCCCCCGATCCAGCAAAAGTAGGTCTCGTAGTACCATTCCTTGATCTTGGTTAGACACAGCTCCCTGGCCCTCTGTGGCAGATATAAAAGATACTCCCTGAGGATCTCGGTTACAATGCTCTGCTGCTTAGGCGAGAATTCAGAAACAAGCACTCCCTCATAGGGAACAACCCTGTTGTCGCGGTACGCTCCGCAGAGATGTCTCTGGTCGTCGTGGTTCCAGCGGCCCCACGGCATGGCGGGATCCTTCATCTTTTCGTACACGCGTACACGGGTCTGCACATCTGTAGGGAGGCTCTGCATGAGCTGCAAACCCAACGTCTCTTCCCTCTGTAGGATTTGAAGGCCGGCGTTGGGCCCTTGGTCGACAATATTTGGTTCTGCGCCTGTGAACCAAGGCGAGAGGACAATCTGCCTCTTGTAGAAGAAGACGTTGAGGCACAGATGGTGCCCGTAGAAGGTGAAGCCCCAGGGATCCGTGGATGAAGGCTCTCGGCCGAAAATGGCAAAGTTGTAGGAGAACTCGTTCATGATGGCGGGGGATTCCACAAGTTCGCCAAGGAAGCCATTGATGCGCATCGCTCCGACGGCCTTTTTGTATCCCTCTGGAGAGAGCGTCGCTCGCAGCACAGCCATGACAGCTTCTCTAAGCTCTCCTGTCACCTCGTCTAAGCGGACGCCCTTGTCACGGAGGAGGAACTCCGGGTTGGACCAAGTGCGCCATTCGGGCGAGTCGATATGGAATTGGACTCGCTCTCTTTGGCTGATGTCCATCTTGGACAAGGCCACTTTTGTGGCAGCAACAACTGTGTTGATCTCGATATCCTGGTCCTCGAGCTGGAAAAGATCCGTCCTGACACGGCCTGGAAGCTGAGCGTTAATCCTAACTCATGGATCATGGCATGTCGACACAACGCACCGTCGTTGGTGACGCCCTTGAAGGGCTCTGCTAGTAGTTTCTGCCATTGAAGATACAGTGCATGGAGCCAAGGTGGTTGCCCCTTCTCCTTGAATTCTGTCGCGTATTCCCGTGGGTCCTGTTTCTTCATGATCTGAAACCGTGGGATACTGAGATCAGGGAGATGGGCCCGGAAGGGGCTGGCCCTCGCGGCATCTGTTACTGTTGGTGGTGACATTCTTGGGCGTCCAAGTCCTGTTGAAGCTCAAGTGAAGGCGAGGCTATCTCACGACTCCCCTTGGCGGATATCAACAATGATAATCACAGTCCACTAGTGGTGAACCTGGAGTTGATGGAGTCAATGAGACGCAGCAGCCCGTGTTATTCCCGTCATGCGCGGTCGGGAGTCTGGAATCCGATTGGTCAGATGTTGGATCCCCCGCAAATGCCGTTCCGAACGGGTTAGGGTTACCAGGACCGGGACCGGGAACGGGACCGGATGTTAGACTGTCAAGCATCTCCGAATCCCCAGGCTTGGCCATGATGAAATAATTGCAGGGGAGTCGGAATCTCCAAGGCTCCAGGATACTAGCGGTAGGGCCGCCATTGGGTTCAGGAGTGGCAGATTGTCTTAGTCCTAATACCTCGAACACGGCAGACACTTAGGACAAGATAGTACTATTATTGTCTGACTTATAGTACTACGGTTACACGCCCGAGTATTGAACCGCGTTTTTCGAATTCAACTATAGTGTTGCATAATGGCCATCCCCCAATTCAAGCGTATGTCATCTGGTTCCTATTTTTTGCTTATGGAAGCTGCCATGCTAATGAATCTCCCCAGGTCTCATTCGCTTTGTCCCGCGATCAGACAGCAGCAAGATCCTCATCGGACAGCCGGTCAGCGATGGCATTGACGTCGGCCTAGCCCTCTTCAAAGGGCAAGAAGTGCAGGCTGAGGTGTTCTCTGGATCTTCCGTCCTCAGCCCCGAGGAGTCGACCGGGGCCACCGAGACGGTCGAGAGAATCCTCTCGCCGCTGGCTCAGAGCGAGGTTGGGACAATCCGGTGCATCGGCCTCAACGCAAGTCGCAACTCCATTTTCATATCAATGCAAAACTGACCTCTAACAACACTCCTTTCGCAGTATCGACAGCATGCCCAAGAGGTCGGACTGCCGCTGCCCTCGATCCCGACCCTCTTCCTGTCAGCATCAATCCAATCCCTCTTGCTATGCGGTCCAACTTCATCACTAACCACCTCTCATAGGAAGCCCAGCTCTGCCCTAGGCGACCCGTGGCCCACGCCCACGCTTCTCCCCAAGCTCACGCAGGCGGACGACTGTGGCGACTACGAGTCCGAGCTCGGCATTGTCATCGGGAAGGCAGCCAAGGACGTCAGCGAGGACGAGGCCATGGACTATGTGCTAGGTTACACCGCATGCAATGATGTCTCAAGCCGGTCTAGCCAGTTTGCGCAGAGCCAGTGGTGTTTCTCCAAGGGATTTGACGGATCCTGTCCAATGGGTGAGATCTGTCTTAAATCTACTGCGCTCATGTAACATACGGGGGTATAGGAAACTAACAAGTTTAGGACCTACCCTGGTATCTCCATCTGTCATTCCTGACGCTTCGAAACTGCACATACGTGGTATCAAGAACAGCACGGTTCTGCAAGATTGTGGTACCGAGTAAGTCGAACTAAGCCAGATCTGCCTTGCCTTGAAGCGAGCTAACGGGGCTGGATAGTGATCTCATCTTCAGCATTCCCAAGCTAGTATCGTTCCTCTCCCAAGGTACTACTTTGCCGGCTGGCACCTTGATCATCACCGGGACACCCGCCGGTGTCGGCACTGGCAAGGACCCCAAGGTTACCCTACAGAAAGGGGATACATTCATGGTGGAAATCCTGCCGCACATCGGCACTCTGGTCAATGTGTTTGAAAATGAGGAGTGATGTGGGGAATCGTGGCCTTAAACAGCCTCCAAATACTTACATCATACATGTATTCTACATTGACGAGGGCCTGATGTTTTCAGCTCGAATTCGAATTCCTCGGTGGCTGATGGACAAAGTATCCCATTTGAGCTTCTAGTCCCGTCTATGAAATGACTCCCATGAGCTCCTCTAAATCAACCCAGAAGCACCTGAATTTGCTCGACCAGATGCTCGACAACACCGGCAGGCCCCCTCTCCACCTGCAAGCCATGGGGAAGTGCATACGTCTTGATGTCCGGGATGATGGACCCCGCAGTCGCGCGCATCTCCGTGCTCTCCTCCAGCGTCCACATGGACGCGCAAAACTAGTCATAAATTAATCCCAGCTCGACTAGACTCCCCTCGGATATATGAAAAAAAAGAGGACTCACGAGGATATCTGGCTTGAACTCGCGAACCTTGGCCTCGACTTCCTCCTTGCCTAGGATAAACTCTCAGTAACAGCCATGGCGGTTGAACCCACAGTGGGAGAGCTCACCGATGCAGTTTGCAACGTAGTCAATCGTGTATTTGTCCTTGAGCTCCTCGGCCACTTGTCCGATGATCATCTTGGCCCTTTCGGGGGCGTTGTTGACGGTGACTAGCCTGTAAGGGCCCTTGGGTGTCGGAGAGGCCATGTCGGCGATGGAGTAGGCTGTCAGTAGCACACGGCTGTGGATATTGCAACAGGAGTTCCCAGGGACAGGGAATTGGAAATAGTATAAGGTGGAATTCAGACGGTTAGGAGAGTCGAGCAGAGCCACTGGGAGGTGAGAATACATGTACTAATAGCTCCGGTACAGCCAACACTACCGGGCCGGCGGCACCATCAACAACACCCATGGTGAACCCATGAGATATCCGCAGTCATGATTCATCATCTGTACCTATTCATGATCAATGTTCCATTCCCCAGATTCCCCACCCAAGTGCCCAGTCCAACGAGCCCAATAGTCCACGATCCACACTGAGGGGAACCGGTTGACTTCGCCATGATTGGTCGGAACGCATGGGAGCGCTTCCGCTGCGGGACGGCCTCTCGTCTCTACCGCCATCTATTGTGACCTGTGAGACTATCATGTCTAGCACTGGTTCCAGTGTTTGCGGGGTGAAGCGCCGGAGATTGCGGCGTCGAAATGCCGCAGTCAATCGCCGACGCCGGGTGCGGGAAGCGGTTCCTTTGCCGTGCCATGTGTTACCATGTATGTACAGATTACTATACTATGTATCAGAGCCAGCTTGACCGTTTCGTGCTTGCAGTCTCCCGTGGGCCCAGGCTAAATTGGGGTTGAGCAGACTTCAAAGTTCGTGCGAGGTACATCGTGGCCACCCATCTCATCCCCCGTATTTCTCCAGAACACCCCCAACACCCAATTGCACCGCCTCCAGACCAGCCTTCTATAGACAACAATGGCCGATCCGACAACCATGCGCGTCGCCATTGTTGGCGCTGGTATGCTGCCAATTTCTCAATCCCCCCTTCACTGACCAGCGATAATGACAAGACATCCTAGGCATGGGCGGTCTCTGCACCGCGCTAGCATTGGCCAAGAAAGGTTTCAAAGACATACAGGTATACGAGACTGCCTCGAACCTCGGCTTCGTTGGCGCCGGCATCCAGCTCGCGCCCAACCTCGTGCGCATCCTCAAGCGTCTAGACTGCTGGGACGGCATAGAGGCCGAGGCGAACGAGGTCCTCGAGACAAGCATCAGAAGTGCGATCCCACCCTGGCCATCACAGGCAACAAGGACGCATTCACTGACAGCATCGTCGCAGACGGCGCCACCAACGAGGAACTGACACACGTCCATATGCC
This sequence comes from Amphichorda felina, assembly GCA_016490725.1. Classification (NCBI taxonomy): domain Eukaryota; kingdom Fungi; phylum Ascomycota; class Sordariomycetes; order Hypocreales; family Bionectriaceae; genus Amphichorda; species Amphichorda felina. Next base: position 64,318 of record JAEMHR010000115.1, read on the forward strand.
TGACATCCGGGCCAAGTACGGCCACCCTCATTGCACAGGCCACCGGGCCACGCTGGCAGGAGGACTGTACGAGGCGTGCCAGAAGCAACCGGCCGTCAAGTTCCACTTCGGCTGCGCCCTGCAGAGCATCGACTCCTTCTCCCCGGAGCCGGCCATGACGGTCCAGCCCCGCGACGGCGAAGCCTACCAGGTCAAGGCCGACGTCATCATCGCCGCCGACGGCATCAAGTCCCTCGCGCGCGAGGCCCTGCTCGAGCGCATGGGCACGTCCATGACCGTCGAGGACACGGGCCAGGCGGCCTACCGCATCCTCCTGCCGCGCGAGAAGATGGCCTCGGACCCGGAGATGATGGCCCTCCTCGACAGCAACCAGGTCACGCGCTGGATCGGCGAGAAGCGCCACTGGATCGCCTACCCCATCGCGTCGCGCACCATCTACAACATGTCGTCGGTCCAGCCCGACACGCGCTTCGCCGCCGCGCCCTCGGCCACCTACACCACGCGCGGGTCCAAGGACGCCATGCTGGGCGTCTTCGCCGACTTCTGCCCGCTGGTCCGCCGCATGCTCGCCCTCGTCCCGGACGGCGAGGTCTGCGAGTGGAGGCTGCGCGTGCACCGCCCGCTGCCCAGCTGGGTGGCCGGGTCGGTGGCGCTGGCCGGCGACGCGTGCCACCCGACGCTGCCGCACCTGAACCAGGGCGCCGCGCAGGCCATCGAGGACGCGGCGGTGCTGGCCGAGGTGCTCTCGCGGGCGCCGGCCGTGGCGGCGGATGCGGTCGCCCGGTGCCTCCGGGTGTACGAGCTGGTGCGCAGGGATCGCGCGACGACGCTGGTGGACCTGGCGGCCGAGTCGGGGCGGACGCTGCATCTTGGTGAGGGCAGGGCCAAGGAGGAGCGGGATAGGCAGTTTGCCGAGGCCAAGGCGAAGGGCAAGGTGCCGGACAAGTGGGCGTCGCCGGATATCCAGGCCATGATCTACTCCCATGACTGCATGGAGGTTGCGGCGGCCAAGTTTGAGGAGCTGTACCGGGGTCTGTGAGTTGGATATGGGAGTAGATACTGATGGGTATAGAGTCATGGAGTCGGAATACATCATATAAGACCAGTTGCATCAAAGTCGCTGACCCCCAGCTGCAGGCCAAAGGAGTCTGCGTTGAAGAGGTACTGGAAATCCACATCTCCAAACCATTCAACAGCCGTATTCCCTAAAAAGTCGGCGCCATCGTGGACGTCTTGGCTGGGATTGGGCACAACTGAGGCTGTCGAAAAGTCCCCGGATCGATCGGTTCCCGGATCAGCCTGTGCGCTGGAGTGGCTATTCATTGTAGACGTGGGACCTGGGAACACGTTAGGGCTTGAATATATCCTCACTGTATGATACGGATAGTAGCATACCGGCACTTGTGAGGAATGTGAGGTGGCGATGCAGACAGCGGTGGGCCTTGACGCTCATGGCACTGGAGACTCCAATCGCCTTGAGCGTGTCCAGAAACTCCTGCAGCGTGTATTCCAGCTCGGAGCTTTCCATGCCCAGGGCAATGAAGCTAGCCTGAGGGCTCTTTGATGCCACCCAGAAGCCAAACAGATGAAGAGATAGTGTCAGTGCTAATTTTCTCCCGTCAGTAAAAGTACACATTCAACTTCAGCCGCCTCATAGTACCTACCAGCGTAATTGCACGTCCACCATATGGGATTGGACTTGAGGAAACTTCTATTGTACTGGAGCATGCCGCGTATGAGGTGATGCAGCCCTGTAACAGCGGCAAAGTCGCTCTTGAGCAGGGACGTCACGCTGTCCTGCAGGACGGTGCAGGCTACCTCGCTGGACCCGCCGGTGGCCAGCTCGAGAACATGCATCAGTAACGAGCCGTGGATGAGAATCGCGGTTCGGTAATAGAACATTGATGTCAAGATCCTGTTGCGCTCGGAATCAAACGTGCTCTGGTCCCAGGAACTAAAGTCGACGCTGGTTCCAATCGGGCCTGCAGGCATATTGGTACGGCGCCAGCTCTCGAGGCGTAATGAGAGCTGGAGTGTCTTTGAGATGAGGTCTGCCAGAGGAAGACGCGTGGAGGTGCTGATATTCGAGTCGTAGATGGAATCCAAGGCAACGCCCATGATTTCGTGTAGTGAGCTACAGTCTTGTCAGCAGTGAAGTGGGCATCGCGGCATGAAATCAGACCCACGTGATGTTGCGAAAGTAGGTCAGATTCTCCCTCGAATATGACATCTCGACGGTCCTGTTCTGGCCCGTCGCATCCAGGTAGTCTCCAATATCGTCGCGCACGTGTTGCACGGGGATCAGGCAAGGCTGTCCCAGTGCTGAGCTGAGCATCCGATCCTGGTTCACCACGGCGAACCAGAGCCGCGCTCGAATCTCCTTCTCGCGCACGCTGACAAACTCGTAGAGAAAAGTGGCATGGATGCCGAGGTGGTATGACGTCTTGACTGCCAGGGCGTGCGTTGTCAGGCTCTCGGTTGAGCGCTGGCTGTTTTGTTGGTAAATGCTCAGAAGCATCAGCGACTGGACTGAGATATTGTAAGCACAGGCCCCGCGTGGGATAAAGATTAGATTTGGATGCTTACGTAGTTCTAGACTTGAGACGTACGTCGTCTTGGGGTCAAGCAGACGCAGGGTACGGCGGTAGAAGGGCTCCGGCGATCCTTCGTCCAGAGTCGACAGCGCATGGGCAAAGACGATGCTGAGCAACGGGCGCAAGGATCGCGTCGACGGCTCGTCCCGCGAGTTCCGTAGGACCTTGTCGAGCCCCGCCAAAAGGCCTGGCTCTGTAAGGTAGGGCAGCGTAGCGCCGACAGTGTCGAAGAATCGCGAGATCCACCTCACGGCCGTGCCTCGGTCCGGCATCAGCGACTTATCCGTATCCTTGTCGTGATGAGTCTTGACAGAGGAGGACGGCGGTATGGGAAGCTGTGCAGGGCCACGGGTGTCGCGTCCCGGCCATAGGGGCTCTTTGTATAGGTGGCTGCTGCGATGTCCCATATTGGCGATACTCGCCGTGAGTGACCAGAACACAGCGTGGTTCGAGGAGGATCCTAAGATGAGATTTGTCAGGCCCCAATATTGCCATCTCTCCAGCTCTCCACTCACCGAAATAGCACATGTACCCCGACGAGGGGTGGTCAAAGACGCCAGCAGCGAGAACATCGACGGGAGACTCGTGAGCCGACGCCGCACGGGAGGGATCCTCGCTGTTGACGTCGAGGGAGACGTGGTTGTCAGGACGCAGCTGGTCCCGACGCCCACCATCCTCAGCATCTCCTTCGCCGCCACTCTCGCCAACAGAGCGAGACTGAGGCCTTCCCGTGGCAGCAGCAAGCTGCGCCTCCAGCTCCCTGACCCTGTTCCTCAGGTCCAGGTTGGCGCGCTGCTCGGTGCGACGGTCCAGGCGCTTGTCGCGGCCGCTCTCCGAGTAGACGCAGTCCACGCGCAGCCTGGCGCAGCGCTCACACGTGGGAGACTTGCCATCGCACTGAGGGGCAAGTATCAGTATTGCGTAGGCCCATCCGAGGGTCAGGAGGGCTGCTCACCTTGGACTTGGTCTGCCGGCAATTGTTGCAGGCGATGGATGCGCGGGGCCGCCTGGTCAGAGGGCGCCTGACTCGCTCAATGGGGTCCATCTGGAACTACAGAGCCCGAGGGCGAGTCTGGCAGATATATTCCATGTGCGCGATGCGGGACTGATGGATGCGACGGTGGCAGGCGTGAAAGGCACCGTGATGGGCGGAGGTTGATGAAGGAGAAGATCATCTTGGCTGTGCCTCAGCCTCCATCAAAGGCTGTGGGGTAACATCTCCAGTTCTCCACTCGCTTAGTTGGGGAAGCGCCAAGTCTCCCTACATGGACCTACCCTAGGTTGTGTTGTATTCCAATGCCAATAAGTACCATTTGACGCGATTGATTTCTCCATTGGGAGTTGCAATGCCAGGGTTTGAAGGTGCCATGGAACCATCTTAGCCATTCGGATGCTGGCATGTACAACTTCATTCTCTCGTGGAGCAAGTTTGCGTTATGGCGATGGAAGCTGTGTGCCTGGATTGCAGCCGGCTTTTACGGCGCGGAATGCGAGTGGTTGGAGACGATACGCTCCAGGTCTACGCGCTTCGGCCCTGGACGTCGGTTCAACATGAAAGAAAACGGGTATGCTGCTGTTGCCGGGAGGCCTGATTGCGAATGAGCGTTTATGGGCGAAGCCAAGAGACGAGATCACCCCCCAGATGGAAACACCAGTCGTCGCTTAAAATATGTTCATCATTAATTCATAATCTCTATATACGCTACAATCAAACGGTCCCTCATCCCTACAACCTGCTTCCCTTGGTCTTCTTCGTCGTCACGTCCTCGTAGAAAAGCCTAGTCCAGCACTGTTAGCAATCCGCGCTCTCATACACACCCCAACCGCCGGCTGACAACTCACTCTGTAAGGAAGTTGGTGTAGTCCTCGCCCGTGATCTGCTTGGCGAGGTACTCGGCCGTCCTCCCGAACTTGTTGCCCGCGGGCGCCTTGGCAGCAAGGTCCCTGGTCTGCTCGTCCAGCAGCGACAGCACGAACTCCTTGGTCAGGGGCGTGCCCTCGGCGGTGCTGACGCCGTGGCGGACCCACTGCCAGAGCTGACTGCGCGAGACCTCGGCGGTAGCGGCGTCCTCCTATACACTGGTTAGCACTTCAAGGCCCTCCCTTGTCGGATCAAGGGGCTCAAGGGGCGCGACATACCATGAGGAAGTTGATGGGGCTGCACCCGATTCCACGCAGCCACGCCTCCGAGTACACCAGGCTGATATTGATATTCTTCCTGACACCCGCCAGGGTGATCTGCCCCGGGACCTTGGGATTCAGCAGGTCCGCCGCGGTGATCTGCTCGTGATGCGGCGTGCGCACGTGGATCTGGTTCGCCGTGGGCATATGCTCGTCAAACACCTCGTTGGCCAGCGCCGCCAGCGCCGGGTGCGCCACCCAGGTGCCGTCGTGGCCGGCCAGGACCTCGCGCAGCTTGTCGGCCTTGACGCTGGCCATGGCCTTGGCGTTGGCGGCCTCGTCGTTCTTGATGGGGATGACGGCGGCCATGCCGCCCATGGCGTGGACGCCGCGGCGGTGGCACGTGCTGATGAGCAGCTTGACGTAGGCCTCCATGAAGGGCACCGTCATGGTCACGTCGCTGCGGTCCGGGAGGATCATGTCGGGCCGGTTGCGGAAGATCTTGGAGAAGGTGAAGATGTAGTCCCAGCGGCCGCAGTTGAGGCCGCCGATGTGGTCGCGCAGCTCGTAGATGATCTGCGGCTGTCATTAGCTTTTGCTCTGTGTGAAGAGACTGCGGCAGATCCGACATACCTCGTCCATCTCGAAGACGGCCGTGATGGTCTCGATCAGGACAGTTCCGCGGATGGTCCCCCTCGGCATGCCGATGAAGTCCTGCGCGGCGTTGAAGACGTCGTTCCACAGCCGGGCTTCGAGATGGGACTCCATCTTGGGCAGATAGAAGTAGGGGCCCCGTCCCTGAGCGACCAGCTCCTTGGCATTGTGGAAGAAGTAGAGGCCAAAGTCGAAGAGCGAGCCAGACATGGGCTGGCCGTCGACCTGGAAATGCTCCTCGTTCAGGTGCCAGCCGCGGGTCCTGCAGATGAGGGTGGGCAGAGGCCGATCTGTGCGCAGCTTGTACTCCTTCTCGCCAATCCTGAAATCCACCTGCCGCCGGATGGCATCGTACAGGTTGATCTGGCCCTGGATCATGTTGTTCCAGGTAGGAGTCGACGAATCTATTCGAATTAGCCTCTGATTCTGGAAAGGTCGAGCGCCAACGCCCTCAGACTCTCAGAGCACCCACCTTCGAAATCGGCCATGTAGCAGCGAACGTCAGAGTTCAGGGCATTGACCACCATCTTGCGGTCCGTCGGCCCCGTAATCTCAACCCTGCGATCGACCAGGCCAGGCGCGGGAGGCGCGCCGCGCCAGTGGGGGTCATCGCGGACGGCCTTGGTGTCTGGGAGGAAGTCGGGCGTCTCGCCGGCGTCCCAGCGCTTCTGGCGCAGCTGACGCTTGAAGAGGAGCTCGCGGCGGGTGGGCTCGAAGGAGCGGTGCAGGATGGCGAGGAACTGGCATGCCTCGGGGGTGAGGATCTTGCTGGCTGACTCGTCGACGTCGGCCAGCAGGGTGATCTGCTCGGGCCGGTGTGGTTGGAGAACCATGGTGGGTGGGCTGGCGTGGAAGAGCGTGTATGTGAGTGTGTGGGTGTGTTTGCTATGACGGGATATCCACGAAAAAAGGGCACGTCTATGGATGCGTCTGAACCGTTGATGGATCGCCCATAGTGACCTGGCGTCGTCTCTTATTTATCCCATCGCATGACTCGCTCGGCAAGCATCCGAGGGCGCCAACTTGGAAGCACCGGGAGGGCCACCGACGCTACCAGACTCTAATACCCCGGGTATCTATTCGGGGCTCCGGAAACCTCACGGGCCTATAGGAAGCCTCGCTACCATCACATCCACGACCACCGGCGGCCTGGACAGCCGTAGCGACCTCGGCCCAGCGTGGTCGTGGCTCCGGAACACGCCGCTGGTCCGGGACCCACTCCGGCCACCACCGGGCCGGCGAGGCCGTGAGTCACCACCTCTGGCTCAGCTACGATGGGATAGAAGGGGAAAAACAGGGTGAAGCATGATTAGGCTTTTGCATGTGGCAGATGAGGTGATGTGCAACCGTTTTTCATTTATTCAATCTTCAGTCTTGGTTGCAGCTATCCATGTGTCGTCACAAGCGAGCGACATCCAGCGTTGTTCAGATGAGTGATATCCGGCCCGTCCAAATGAGCGACATAATAATACCAGCGCATGCAAATGAGTGACGGTTTTTGGGTCTCAACATCGTGTTCGCAGAAATATTCCCTGGGAAATTCCTCCCCCCTAGACAGCATTCTGCTTCTTGCGAAGGTCAAACACCTTGAGAGCCTCCTCGGCAGCCTTGACACCGCTGAGCGCCATGGCACCAAAAGTCGGGCCTATATCCCAGTAGTCAGTACAAACAACTCCATCACAGTTGGTCCCCATCAAAAGGCAGCATACCCATGCGGTTGGCACCGTCCACCTCGGAGAGCTCCATGCCACCGACAATCAGCCCCGGGACCACCTCGCGGGTGTTCTTGACGATGGCGTCCTCGGCCGTGTTCATGTCCAGGCCGCGCATGCCGCCCAGCTTCTCGATGCGCTGCATGCTGACGAGGCGCTTGACCGAGAAGGCGCCCATGGGCCCGTCGTGGCCCGTCGTGGAGATGACGAGCGGCGCGTTGATGGTGTTGGGGTCCATGCACGACTGGTCGTCGTGGTGCATGGCCACGAGGGTCCAGTTGGTGACGACGCCCGCGATGCGCACGCCCTCGGCGTCCCCGTCCCCGGCGGGCCGCGTGATGAGGTCCTCGACGCACGTGGCGTTGAAGAGCTTCACGTTGGGCATCTGCAGCACCTTGGACAGCAGCGTGGACGTGAACAGCGCGGCGTGCTTGACGACGACGAAGTTGCCGTCGTCCTCGTACGGCACGCCCACCTCGCGCAGGAAGGCGTCGGCGGGCTTGCGCATGACCATGGCGGAGAAGAGCTGTCCGCCCAGCCAGGCGCCTCCGCCGGGGGCGACGCTGGCCTCGATGATGGCGATGCGCAGGTCCGGGCGGCGGCGGGCGAGGACGTAGGCGGTGCTGAGGCCGCAGGAGCCGGCGCCGATGATGACAATGTCGGACTCGGCGTGGGCGTCGAGGTCATCAAAGTAGCGGCGGGTCATGGCACGCGAGACCTGGCTCTCGCGGATGGGGGCGAAGCGGAACGTGTCCCAGTTGCCCTCCATGTCGGCGATGGAGGAGGAGGAGTTGCTCATCTTGGGGGGGAGCTTGGCGATGACAGGCGTAGCCCGCTCAAAGGTAGGCGACGTAGCGGCGGGGGGCGTCATGATGGATCTGCCAAGGTCAGGAGCACGTCCTTCGACGGCTGGGGGGAGAGCATGATCCTTTCGCTGGTATTATCCAGATCAAGTTGTCGGCCGTATAATCTCAGCCACGCCCCCCCTTCCCGTCCGACACTGGACCGCCGCAGTGGCTTACCAGTGACGAGCGAGAAGGAAGGGCGGGCACCGGCTCATGCAACAGACATTACCTGAAGGTGTACGATCAAGTGTGGATAATAGTGATCCATTGAAAGGCGCCATCCTGGCTGCTCAATGCGGGCGGATGTACCGGTGGGAGCTGCGTGGCCCAGGTCAGCGCCGTTCATCCCGAGGGGGCTTAACACAAACTGTTAAGGAGGATTGTTTTGTTTCCTGTACGGGTAGTTGCTCGAGGTGAATCTGGGTTCGATGCTTAGAATTGGGTTGGGAAGATTCGGTAAAGAGCAAGAGATGGGAATGAGGTGTGTCTGGGGGGTTGCGCTTCTTATACGTCGGCCAAGAGGGGGCAGGTGAGGGGTAACCTGTGGCATGACGCCGTCGAACCCTAACTGATATTGAAGTGAGAGGCATATTAATACAAAGTACTTGTCACGTATAGATCTGTACGTAGGGCATCAGGTACATGAGCTAAGGCAGTGTTCGGAGCACAGCTCTCCGGTCGAGACGCCCGGCCGTAGCCGCCATTGGCCGCTCCGATCCGGTGCCGGTGCCGGAGAAATGAAGCCATCCGCAGATTCTGGCATGGAGTACAGGTTTGATATATATTTATCGGCAGTATCAATGGAGCAAGGCAAGCGCTAAGACTCAATCACCTCCCTGACGGTCCTCACAAACTGGGGCACGTCGTGGCCAAACCGGCCCAGGAACAGGCCGTCCACGCCCGTCTTGAGCCGGTCAAACAGCCCCGGGCCCGCGCTGCCGCCATACACCACACGCGTGGGGCCCTTCCTCTGCTGCACCGACCGGAGCGCCCTCAGGCCATCCGCCACGCCGATGACATGCTCCTCGCCCGCCGGCTGGCTCGCCCCGATGGCCCAGACGGGCTCGTACGCGAGCACCACCTCGGCGTCGTCGGGCACGGCCGCCATGACGGCGTCGACCTGGGCCTGGCACTCGTCCACGGCGACGCCCACGTCGCCCCGCGTCCTCTCGCCGATGCACACCAGCGGGACCATGCCGTTGCGCGCCACCGCGGCCGCCTTGCGGGCCGTGACGTCGTCGTCCTCGCCGAAGAGGCGCCTGCGCTCCGCGTGGCCGACCTCGACGATGCGCACGCCCGCCTCGCGCAGCACCGCGGGGCTGACCTCGCCCGTGAAGGCGCCGCGGTCCTCCCAGTGGGTGTCCTGGGCGCCCAGCCAGACGGGCGAGTCGGCGGCGCGCAGCTGGTGGGCCGTGGGGACGACGGTGATGAAGTCCGGGATCAGGAAGACGTCGACCTGGGCCAGCTGGTCGGCGGGGAGGGCCTGCAGCGCGGCCAGGAGGTCGGCGGTGTAGTCGTGCGTGCGCTGGAGGGAGAAGTACATCTTGGTGGACAGGCCGACCAGCCGGCGGCGGGGGGGAGGCGTGGCCATGGCGGCTGGTGTCGGTGAGGAATGGAGATATTCAGGGCTGGTGGGCGGTAGGTGAGTATGCGAGTGCGTGAGGATGCTTGCTTGGTGTCGGTGAGGGTTGGTTGACGTCAAGGGTCGGTGTCGTGCTGTTGACGTGTATTCACTCGACCTTGCTGGGGAGGTCCAGTGTTACTGTCGCTCGAAACCAGGAAAAACCGAAGATCACGTAGCACTCGTATGCGCAGGCGTAACGTGAGTGTACAATGTAAGAGTTACAGAAGCAGGGCAGCCAAGGCCCAGAATTCCAGCGAACCCCCACTATTCTCGCACGGATCCAGTATTCCATCGTACACCAAATGCTACCTACACTAGTATGGAGTACCGAGTACGGAGTACGTACTCACTCACATACACCACGGCCACGACGCCGCATTGTCGCAGTCGATCCCGAGCCCCATCATTCCTGTTCAGGGATCCCGGGCCGCCGTCTGTCAGGGTCTATCAGGGTCCTCCAAGGTCTGGGAATGCCTGTCCATGCTTTGTCGAGACCTCGTGCGTGGCAAGGTTTGGATTTTTTTGACACTTTTTTGATGCCACATGATGCGCAGGGTTCATCCAGTCTGGCTCGTACTCGTAATCATCGCTTGTTGGTCTCGACTGTCTGTCTATTTGCACCTCCACGCACCAGCTCTGCATTGCCGCATTGGGTAATCCACGGCCCCTCCCCCATCAACCTCTCACACCCAAAATAACACTCGTGCTTGTAAAAATCACGCCTCCAGCTGGTCAATCTCCTGGACCTTCTTGGCGCTCGCACTCGCCGGGTCGAACTCGTAGCCCAGCCACTCGGTGGCCAGCTTGCGCGCCAGCTCGACGCCGACGACGCGCTCGCCCATGCACAGCACCTGGGCGTTGTTGCTCTTGACGCTGCGCTCGACGCTGAAGCTGTCGTGGGCCGTGACGGCGCGGATGCCCTTGATCTTGTTGGCGCTGATGGCCACGCCCAGCCCCGTCCCGCAGATGAGCAGCGCGCGGTCCGCCTTGCCCTCGGCCACGAGGCGCGCGGCCGCTGCGGCGCGCGTGGGGTAGGCTGTCTTGTCGTCGTGGGCGTGCGAGCCGACGTCGATGACCTCGGTGACGCGCGGGTCGGCCTCGAAGTCGGCCTTGATCTTGTTCTTGTACGTGACGCCGGCCTCCTGTGGTGGTGTCAGCGGCGGGCACTCTCAACTCCCAGCACAGGATGAATATAGCAGGTGCTCAGCGTACGTCGCAGGCCATGGCGATTCTCCACTGGGGGGCCATTGTGAATGTGCTGCGTGTGATGTATGTGGTTCCTGGGCAGAGGTAGACTTGTCGAGATGGATTATTAGCGAGAGCGAGGTGAGGGTGAGTGAAGAAGGAGAGCAGAGTGGCAGCCCAGGCGCGCCCTCGTCCTCGACATGAATCCTCGTACGCCGAGTGTACGCCCCCAGCTCGCCACATCGGCGCCCCGCCAACGTCACCGCAGGTCTCCAAGCAGTATTCCGGCTAATATCACAGCACCACCGACACTGAGCTGTTCCCAGCTGTGCGCCTGTGCCACCGCAGGCTGTCAGTCACCCCCCGCCTTTGAGGGGATCGAGTAACCAGACCCAGCGATGGGCACCGGGGTTTCCCAAATAGGCAATCCGAGCCGCAACCCCCGGTGCCGCCGGACCCACGCCGCCCTAACACGGGCGATCATTCGATGTAATCCCACCCTCACCCACCTCCACGGCATGTCCATGGACCCCTCCAGAAGAGGGGCAGACACCCGGGCAGGACCCAGAGAGGAGGCGCCAAGACCTGGAGAGCGCCAGAAGTGGCCCAGCAGAGGGGCAAAGAGGGGCCCAGACAGAAGCTTGTTGCTACTCCTCCTCCCCTCCGGAGCTTTCGCCGATCACGTCGGTTCCGGCCACCGCGACAGGTCGAGGGGACCACATGTGGCTAATACCACGTAGCTGCGCTCTGCAATCAGCCTGGTTGCCTGGACCTGCGCTAGACCTTCCAGCCTGCTCACGAGAAGCTCCAGAGATTTTATCCATCCAGCCCATCCTTGTCTCCTGTCCCGTGTCTTGTTCCAGGCTCTTACAGGAATCCCGAGTTCTGGCGTCACTGGTCAGTCAGTACTGGTACATGTACTACTCCGTACACCTGTCTGTATTTGACCGCGATCCCCATTGCTCCCCCAACCCAACTTTCACTGAGCCGTCTCATCCTCCTCTCCCCCTCTTGTCTCTCATTCTCCCCTCTCACCTCTAACCCCTCCTGCCACCACAGTAATACCCCTCCCCAATTCTTCATCACACACAACCGCCGCCATGTCCAAGCGCCACCTCTTCGACTCGCCCGACGGACTCGTCAACAAGTCCCTCCGCGGCCTCGTCTCCTACAACACGGCCCTCAACCTCGACTCGACCAACCGCGTCGTCTACGACACCTCCCACCCGCGCTCCCAGGTCAGCCTCATCAGCGGCGGCGGCTCGGGCCACGAGCCCGCCTGGGCCGGCTACGTCGGCACCAACATGCTGGCCGCCGCCGTCCAGGGCGACATCTTCGCCAGCCCCAGCACCAAGCAGATCCTGGCGGGCATCGACGCCGTGCCCAGCGACAAGGGCACCATCCTCGTCGTCACCAACTACACGGGCGACTGCCTGCACTTTGGGCTGGCCAGCGAGAAGGCCAACGCCAAGGGCGGCAGCCCCTGCCGCATCATCATCTGCGGCGACGACGTCTCGGTCGGCCGCAAGGGCAGCATGGTCGGCCGCCGCGGCCTGGCCGGCCAGATCGGCGTCCTCAAGGTCATGGGCGGCGCGGCCGGCGCGGGCGGCTCGCTCGACGACGTCTACGGCCTGGGCGTGGCCTTCTCGGAGCAGATCGTCTCCATCGCGGCCACGCTCGACCACTGCCACGTGCCCGGCCGCACCGAGCACGGCATGCTGGAGCCGGACGAGGTCGAGCTGGGGACGGGCCCGCACAACGAGCCCGGCTACAGGAAGCTCAAGCCCGCGCCGTCGCCGTCGGAGCTGGTGGGCCAGATCCTGACGCACTGCCTGGACGAGAAGGACCCGGAGCGCGGCTACGTCAAGTTCGGCGCCGGCGACGAGACCATGCTGCTGATCAGCAACTTTGGCGGCATGTCGCACCTGGAGACGGGCGCCCTGGTGGACGAGCTGCTCGAGCAGCTGGAGCGCGACTGGAAGCTGGTGCCCTCGCGCGTCGTGTCGGGCTTCCTGGAGACGTCGCTGAACGCGCCCGCCTTCAGCGTCTCCGTCATCAATGTCTCGGCCGCGGCCAGGGGGTGCAGGTACTCGGCGGAGCAGATCAAGGACTTCTTCGACGCGCGCACCACGACGGCCTGGGAGTCGGTCGCCGGGTCGCAGGGCAAGCGGCGCCCGCGACAGGAGCAGTTTGTGCAGGCGCCCAAGGAGGAGCCCAAGGCGGTGGACGAGACGCGCGACCTCAAGGTGGATGCCGGTGCCATGGAGAAGATGCTGCGGAAGGCGTGCGAGGATCTTGTCAAGGCGGAGCCGGATCTGACCAAGTGGGATACCGTCATGGGCGACGGCGACTGTGGAGAGACGCTCAAGACGGGAGCTACGGCGCTGACGGCGGCGCTGGATGCTGGCCTGGCCAAGTCTGGGTCCGTGGTCAAGGTGCTGCATGAGCTCGAGGAGATTGTCGAGAGCAAGATGGGCGGTACCCTGGGCGGCATCCTGGGCATCTTCTTCGTGGCGCTGCGGTCGGCTGTCGAGAACAACATCGAGCTCGCTTCATCCAAGGGCCCTGTTGCGCTGTGGGGGACTGCCCTGACCACGGCTCTGGCCAGTCTGAGGAGGTACACGCCAGCCAAGGTGGGCGACCGTACCGTCATGGACACGCTGATCCCCTTTGCCGAGGGCATGTCCAACGGCGGCTTTGCTGAGGGTGTCAACGCTGCTGTGAAGGGCGCTGAAGGCACCAAGACCATGACGCCTCGCCTGGGCCGTGCCACCTATGTTGGTGCTGGAGCCAGCGGAAGCGGCGAGCTGCCTCCCGACCCTGGTGCGTGGGGTGCCATGGTGGTTATCAAGGGGCTGCAGAGCGGGCTGAACTGATGTCTTGGTAATGGATGAGCGTTAGGGTACAGAGTATTTATTTAATTTAGCATGTTTGGTCCTTTCTGTTTTCTGTTACACCCCTCTTTTGTCCGCAGTATCCCACGTCCTCCCTGGTCTAGTGTCGGGAATTACAAGACAGCAGTCAACTCAAAGAGCTCCTTGTGTTCGCCACCGGCTCATCCCCATTGTTCTCCCGATCCGTGCTGATACTTCCATCTCTCCACATGTCAATCAGCTTGAGCTACTCCTCACATCACTGCTGTGCCGAGCCCATGCCGTCCGATCCCAGAGCCACTCGCACTAGCCCGGACTTGACTCCTACCATTTTCCCGCTCTCGGTCATGTTACTGACCCGTGCTGATGTCGCCGTCATCGTGCCTCTTTACACTTCCTCTTAAGTTAGTAAGGCGTCCAGTGCCAAGTGTGGGACATTAGTTTTATTAATCGGACGGTTTCTCCTCATAAATACCGTCGGCAATAGACGCACTCACTGTCTGTTCTAAGCATCAGTCGCCTGCCGGCAACGTCAACTTGAAGACTCTTTTAACGTCGGGCTCACATAGGCTTATTCTCTCTACCCACCTCTCGTCTAACTGTTCGACAAGACTCGGGCATTGAATCCCGTATGCCAACTCTCAAAAATAAAACATTTCTCATATGACTAGCAGAGCGATAACTCGACAGTACCACTGGGCCAGACATCGCTAATGCCAATGCCATGGAAGCTAACTCCCCTTCTACCTTTGATAAACTCTTGGAGGAGCTGCCAGATCCCAACCCCGAGATCGCCACTGAGACGCTCGTCAACAACAGCAGCTGGTGGACCACCTTCCGCCAGAACACCTACCAAAACCGACGCCTGCCTGAACGCAGGAGTGGAGTCGAAAGCCTCGTCCCTTCTCTCAACGATGCTTACGACTACTTTGAACCGATTATTACGCCTACTTTGTCAACAAGGCTTACGCGGGCGACAACCCAGTCGAGATGGCCATTCTAGGAGTCGCCAGTGTGCGCAGTCATGGCTGGAGGAGCCACCCCTTCCTCCCGCTCGTGGACGACTTGATCTTGGGCGATATGGAACTCGTCACCACCGATGTTGGCATGGAGTGTTTAATCCTTTGAGCCAAGGTGTATACCGATTTCGGTCAGCCTTATCAAGCGTGGCTTATCTGGCGCAACGGCCTAGCCATTGCGCAATACGGCCGATATCAATTCCCAGCCAATGGGAACTAATATCCAGGACGATCCAATGGATTTGGACTATCCTAGCCGCGATATCCCAGGGCGAGGTTGTAAACTTGTTTACATGGGCTTGCCGAACAGGGGTTTCGAGCTTGACAGCCCTGGGGACCGTGGGAGAGAAAGCGGAGTTGGTTCTGGTGTTGGTTTCCCTTTGCCTTGGCTGGGGCTTGACCACACCTGGAACGTGCCCAGATCTTATCCCATAATGGCTCAGCAAGAGCAATAATTTGAGGCAATTTTTTAGTACTACAATTTGAGTGCTGAATATTGGCCCCTGTTGGCGATTTCGCAAGATATTCATAAACTGGCTACCAATCCATGTCAACACTCAAAGAACTAAAAACGAGACAGAGTCGAGGCAAAGCTAAGATGAGATACCGGATCAAATTGCTGGACTATCATTAACCATTATGTCTTTTTCCTAACAGACAAGACTCAGGCCGCGGTATTAAACAAAAGCAAACAAGAAGACACAGCTCAAAGCCAATACTTTGCAGGAAATAAGTGATAATATATACATACATCCAGACCAGTAAACCCTCTAAAAGACGGCAAAAAAAAGAATAAAGGAAGCCATTTAACCAACTCGGTATTCCCACCACCGCACGCCCCCCCCCCCTTTCCCCCAAAACCCGAGCTGCACTCATGCCAGGCTGAAACCCGAGAGACCATGACATTTCGATACAAATAGATAACTAAACCCCCCATAAAGAATCAGGCGCCACCAAAAATAACATGTCCCGTCATCATTAGTACATGAGATGTTTCCCCGCCAACCCGCCAGCCCCTGTCCCACAAAACGTCAAGGTCTATAGCAACACGAAGCCGCCCCAGTCTATATGGTATTGACCTGTCCACCCCCTCCGGTGAGAAAAGAGAAAAAAAGAAGAAGAAATGTCTAACAACCGTCCGTGTGCGTACGTTAGGAAACCCCAGGCGGAAGGTCGAGGAGGAAACCGCGCAAGTCCCCTCCCATCGAGATGCATATCAGACCACCACGTCCCGTGCAAGAAAAACCGGAAAATGCGCCCCGGCATCATCGGGGAGTCGAATGAGGCTGGGGGTTGAAGCATAAAGGCCCAGGGCCAAGGCTTGGCGTCTGGCGCTCGACAGTCCAACCAGCACCCGTAGCTGCGGCCCGTGAAGCGGCCATGGGCTCATGATGGTCGAGTAGTGTGTGCCAATATGAGCGACACGAGAGGCGACATGCGGCCCCCGCGTGCGCGTGAGACATGTCAATCGGAGAAGGGGGGGCAACTACCGAAACCCCATGATGGCGGGGGTTTCAAGGCCACGGATCGGAGAGCAGCCGACTGGCAGAGAGGGCGATATGATATGCTCCGGTGGCAGGAGGGCGGCCAGTCCTTCTGCAGACAGGCATGGGGGTAGAGTGTGGTCCATGACGATCATGTAGATGCAACAAGACATCCCATGACCGGGCCGCTCAGCGATGCTGCACGCCACGGGTGGGTGCAGAAGACAACCATGACCTATGACGGGAGAAGACGCCAAGGCAGGACAAGCTAAGAAAAGGTCATGGCGGGAGAGGCAAGGGAAGGACAAGGGAAGGGCAAGGGAGGGAGCGGCGCGCCGTCCGGGCCTCTCGGTATGACAGACGGGGAGAAGGCATCATGGCATCATAGGCTCATGGGCCTCGGTGCGAGGCATGACGAGGCGTCATTCCCCCAACCCACTGCCCTGCCACACCGGCAGAAGGCATACAGCCTCCGCCTCCAATAGCGGCCGCCAACCAGCCTTGAGAGATCTCATGCCTTGCAGTCATGATGCAGAGTCCCGAAGGGGGGGAGGGCAGCCCCTGGTGGTGTGCTGCTGCGGGTGCTGATTGGAGTGCGCCACAACCACCTGACCTGCTCGCGCGACCCTCCCCAACGACCCCCAACCTGCGTCCACGAGGCTGTCCAATGCAATGTAGTGGATATTCTTCTCCTGGGAATCCCGAACTCCAAGGCCCAGAAGGCCGGTCAACCGGACACGAGGGGCCAGGACTCATCGTGTTCGCTGCCCCCCAAGCCCGCCCAGGCCTCGTCGGTTCGTGACTCCTGAGTCGTGACTTGGACACCACCACCCTCCCCCCTCCGATACCCCAACGCCTCCCCCCCGCCTGCCTTCTCCCCTCCCCCAATGGTCGCCCCCATGGTGGCTCATGCCCGTGGTGCGCCGCCGTCGCCGTATGTGGCCGTCGTGCTGTAGACTGGGTGTGCCATGTGCGGGTTGTGGTGCGAGCTCAGGCTGGGATACCCGCCGTCGGCGTAGTTGGCAGACGTGCTGTCCCACCGGGGGGGAGTCGCCGTCGAGTGGTGATGGCTGACGGGGGTGTGCAGGCCCGTCGTGCCATAGCCACCGGCCGACACGGACCTTGTGTCATAGGTCGTGACGGCCGGGAGGGGGTTGGTGGAGATTCGTATCGGGGGAGCGTGGTGAGGGTGCTGGGGGCTCGGCTGACGCATGCTAGGGCTGAGCGTCCTGCTCGATGCTGGCTGGTACGAGGGCGCCGCCGTGTATGGCGTCCACGCAGGCTGCGACCCGGACAGCGATCTGGGCGATGGGATGGCATCGTGGTGGCTCGAGTGGACCGAGTACTGGCTGTGATGGTCGCCTGGCTGCGACGACATGCCATGTCCATGACCTGGGGGCGTGGGCAGCGTCGCGTACGGCGCCGGCGCCACCATGCTGGGAGGTGGTCCTGCGCTGCTGGGGCTGGCGCTGTACTTCCCGATGATCTTTTTGAGCGCCGACTCGAGGATCTTCCAGGGGAACACCTTGACGTCCTTCTCGATGTTGCGCGGCTTGGGGTTGGGGAACGCCATGATGAGCTTGAAGAACTCCTCGCTCTCCGTCTTGCCCTTGGACACGGTGAGCGGGTGGAATCCCTCGAGGTTGCGCCGGATCCGGTTCTTCTCCTCGACGCTGAACCGCGTCGGGCCCATGACGAGCTGCTCCAGCAGGTAGATGGTGTCCACCGACGTCACGTAGCACTCGTTCTTCTCCTGCCACCAGATGCAGGAGATGCAGATGCTGTTGGGCGGCCTCTCGTTGACGGGGACGGGCCGGAAGCTGGCGTTGAGCGTAGACCCAGCCTGTGACCGCCGGAACATGACGATGCGCCTCCGGTTGGTCCACTCCTCCTGCGTCCAGTTCTCCGCCATGGTGTCCAGCTTGCCGTTGATCTTGAGGATTGCCTTGTGCGAGTAGAGTGACACCTGGCTGTACGGCGAGGCCCCGCCGGGGTTGGTGATGGTGCTTGTCCGCACAAGCTGGGGTGCGCCGTTTCCATGGGAGGAGGGGACGGGAAGAGTCGTCAGACCCGATCTCCCTGCCATCCCCGCATGGTCCAAGGAAGGGGCTCTCCCAGTGCTCCCAAGAGTACCAGGGAAACCGGTCCATCCGTGCGCCGAACGGCGGTGGTAAGGAGGCTCCACGAAGCTCGAGCTCCTATAAGTGCTGATCATGTCGTTTGGGGCTGTGGGGAAGGGTGCATTGGTGTACTGCCCCTGTTGCGAAGGGTCCTCATAGCTATTTGTACCTGCATCCGTGGGGATGGGGGCCTCGGAGGTTTTTGGTGAGACGCTGCTCGAGTGATCACCGACTTGGTGGGCAGGTGGTGCGGCGTCGTGCTTAGACACCTTGGCTGTGCGCGTGACATCGTCCTCGGGAGCCTCGAGGTACTGGAACGACCCAGCCACCGTCCGCGAGATCTCCTCGCCGGCCGAACCTTCGATAACCAGTGACAGCGGCACGCTGCTGCTGTCACAGCCCGTGACTAGCAGCTGCGGCGCGTCTACACTGCACGAGAAGACGAACCCGCTGCCATCCTGACTGTCCTTGGTCATGTCTGTCAGCGGACACTTTTCTGACCCAAACTGCAGTGAAAAGTAAGGCGGTGTCGAGAGCTGGAAGAGATCATATTGTGACGAGATCTTGAGGAACACTTTGGTCCCAAACATGCCCGTTGTCGGGTGGCATGAGAGCACGGCGGGCCCAGGGGCCATGTACGGGGCTACCGAGCCCCCGACTGCATTATTCGACGCGAACGCCTGCTGGTTGAGTTGCGCAAACTTTTCCGTCTGCTGTTGTGTTGGGAATGACTGAGTTTGATATTGGTCGTATGCGGGCTGGGAGTATCGGGAAGGATCGTAACCTTCACCCACGACAACGTCAGCTCGACTTCTCTCAGCGGCTTCGGCTTCCCCTCGGATTTTTCCACGATATCCAAAAACACCAGCAACAAAAACACGGGGTGATTCTCACCGTTCATGGATGGCAACGGCGCGGCCTTGTAGGTGGCCATGTCGAAAATAGGTGGGGAGTCCCCCCGCGGGTCTCCCCCGTTTGCTGCTCGGCTAGCTTCTTCGTACCGCAGGGTCAGAGTCTCTGGGGACTCGAGCCTATCGTCCAAGCCGACAATTATTGGCTTTTGCGGGTGGTAGTCGGGCTATCGTATAGTACCAAGTTAGCGCCTTGGATCGTGTCCCAGGATCACGACGAGTTTCGTCCTGTAAAAGGCTACAACTAGCACGTCCTCTGCAAAAAAAGACAAAAAGAAGAAATTGTGGCCACCGAAAGGACAAGTATTGGAACAAGGTCTGAGGGGTCGACTCACCTCGAATAACTTGTAAGACGGAGACTGGAACTTGGCGACAGACATCCAAGCAGCACCAAAGGGAGGAAGAGGCCTTGGGTCAAGTGTCGTCTCGTAAGGAGTTGAGGAGGTTAAGAATGCAAACCACTGTCTGGGACAGAGAAGTGGTCAGCCCTTGGTGTTTAAACCAAGTTTCGTCGAGGTCGCGTCTCGATGGATCACCCAGGAGTTGGCGAGTTCCAGCTGTTGAATCTTCGTTCCAGGAAATTGGACGGGGTCAACGTGACTGGCTAACCGTTGGAACTACTGTAGGTCACGGTTAGCCGTAGGTTCTGCCTGTCCACCTTCCCGTTCGTCGCCTCGATCTCGGCTGAGACAGAGGGCAGCCCGGGGCAATCTTACTGGTGAGGTGTCGGAATTCTCGAGGCTGTTGCGCAGAACTATCGATCTTTGGAAGAGACAGTGGCATTCCAGATTAAAGTGATCGTTATAACAGCAACAAAAGACAAGCGACCAGATCTGATTCGCAGAGGCCCAGCCTGAGTGTCTGGAGGAGTTTCGAAGTTGGGATCCACAAGAGTCCCAAGGGAAGGTCTTGCGTTATCCAAGACAGACTTAGCAGCCGGTTTATCCCTATTTCTGCTGTTACAAACAAGTCAGGACGCAGCTTTCATCGTGGCCAGTATAGAAAGAAGGGGCTGGTGCGATGCATGCGAGGCTCTGAAGGGGAGATAAGCAGGAGTTGCGATCAGACTCACCTGTCTGCAAGGTTGCTCCAGTCGCAGAACGGTAATCTCCAATGCTGCAACTATCATTAAAAGGAGCTCAGTCCTTGCCTTGAAACTGTGGAGTCTGAACTGTGCGCGGCTGGGCGAGTTGATGGCCTGGTCCACGCGAGAGAGAGAAAGAGTCAGATTGAAAAGCCAACAGCCGGAAGATGGGAGTCCAACCGGAAGAGGGGGCCACAGTTGGGAGGAGGCGCACCAATGAGTCCTGAGTCAAAGCCAAGGGCGATGAAAAACAAAAACGACCGAGAGTCAAGAATGTCGAGAGCCTCGCGTTATGTCAGGAGATGGTCGAGATGGGAAAATCAGAGACATGGGCGGGCATTTCTTTTGGTTGTCTAGAGGTCGTATGTGAGTCGTCGTGCCCTGCTTCCAAGAACCAGGCAAATTCGTGCGAGGAGGTGATGAAGGGGGAAGATGATGCAGAGCGTCGTCCTCGGGTGGTAAGCCAGGTAGTAGTAGCTGATGTGTGGGGTTCCAGGCCACATAGGAAGTACTAATAGTACATGATGCTATGGATGTCGAGGAGGGGGGCCTGCTTTTTTGAAAGCCGGTACGGAGTACGGAGGGCAGAGTAGAGTACGAAGCAGGCGGGGGTGATAAGGCTCTGTCTGGTTGCTTTTGTTCTCGACGTTCCAGGTTGCCTGTCGAGCCAAGCAGAGCCAGATGTAGAAAGGGTACATTGACAGATGCCCGCCCCACTGGGCCACCGACGTCTTGCAACTTGATCCCAGGCAGGGAACGGTACCAAGTACTCGTACCAGCCTTGCCCCAGTCCTGCCGCGTCTGCACTGCCAGTGGCGCCGACTAGCTGCCATCTGGGGACTTGCAGGGATAGATCGGAGGGTATTTGGAAAGTCGCTGGTCCCGCCCGCGACGGGACAAGTGGAGGATGCCAGCCTGCCAGCCTGCCATTTGATGCAAGGATGGAACGAGCCAAGGGGGTGTGTGTGGGGGAGGTTACCTGCTAGCCAGAATGACTGCCATGGCCGAGGGGGCCCAGCCCAGGTACGAGTACCTAAACCGCTGTGGGACCATGCCATGTCGAGCTGAGGGCCCGAGGGGCCTGAGAGTCTTGGGGCGGCAATGCAATGCTCCAGGCGCTGATGACGACGCTGGGACGGTCCCCGTGACCTCCAGTCAGTCACCATGACATGACAGCAGCCCGCACGACAGTCTCCGGGTGCTTTCACAAAGTCCATGTCAACCAGTCTAGGGATGGGGTGATGCCCTGAGCATCCCCTGGGCCTCCCAGCATGATATCTAGCATCGCCACTCTTTGATGTCTGACAGCCCAGCACTCGCCGTTGAATAGGTCAGAGGGAGGCGAAAAGCCATTGGGTGGTCGAAGGAGGGAGGGAAGGAAAAAAAAAAAAAAGGCCGTTTCGACGCCACGTTGACGTCCAAGGCTTGAGGAAGTCGAAAAGAAACCACTTGGGTCCTGCATTAGACGTGGATCGGGCAAGAATCGGAGGAATGAAAGCAGGGCCCTCATGTACGGCAATGCCGGAATGAAACTAATAGATACTCGTACACCCGCTACGTACCCCGTGCCGTATCGCAACGCGGCACAGAGTCGAGAGCCAAGATTTAAGGATGCTGTACTCCGTACTCCGTACATATAGTAAAAGTGAGGGGCTGGATAATAATGCGAAATGGGAATCTTACCGCACGGGACATGTGCTTGCTTGACTGCGAGCCTTGGGTCGAAAATACGAGTGGGAAATCTTGAAGAGAAAAATCCGTATTCGAGATGTTTGGCACTCGCATAAACGCAGCGTACTACCAGATGAGGACCAGAAAATAAAGACCCCCCAGACGCTGGTGATTCGGCACGGGGCGGATCCGATATGGGAGCTCGAGAAGCATTGTCAGCGTATAAGTTTGGGTCAAGCCACGGAGGGGCCAAGATTGGCTGCAGGGAGCTAACTCGGAGCCTCAACGCACGCCTGGGAGTGGCCATATCCGATCAGCGATTGACCACCAGCGGGAGCATCATGGACGACGGGTGCCATTGCTGGTGGTGGGGGAGTCCTGGGGCAGGGGTCCTGGAGTGCAGGGATCAAATGAGATGATGAGAGGTCCAGTGGGCGGCCTTAGCGCAGGTAAAGCAACAGGCGCGCGAGAGAGAAGTGCCATCATCCATGGGAGATCCACGGATGGGCCATTATTACGTCGGCAGTGCCGCTGGCTGGCGGTGGTCGGCGTTGTCGACGGCGGACGACGAGACATCTCGTCTGGAGCAAAGTCCAAGCTGCCCTCTCGCCCAGGCTGCCCAGGCTGCCCAGCCAGCCTCCATCCCGCACGGCGCATTCCAGCCATCTTCATGTTGCCCGCATTGGTTGATCCCACCGTGCTTGCTCCCACCCGTCGTGTGCCTTGAAGATGCCCTTGGCCGGATGTCGACAGTCCCGAGTCGTTTTCCCTGGGTGGGGGCTTGTGCTTGCACGCCGTTGCATGTTAGCATCCTGGATTCCTGGGGTTGCAGGTTCAAGGCCCTCCATTACCTCATCCTCCCCGGACGACGTGATCCTGATTTTTGGAACACCACGAGCCTGTCGCGCGTCGCGGTGCATCAATCCCAAGGCAAGGGATGGTCCCTCACCTACGAGCATGGAGTACTCGTACGAGTAATCTGTAATCCGAACGGATATGTACGAGTGATATTATGACCCGCCTAGATTCGTAGCAACTTATCCAGGATGCTATACTCGCCAGGACCAGCTGGTGCGACTCGTCACAACGATGATCATATCCAGGCTCTCGCCGCGATGCTCAGCGACCGCAACCAGGCTAGCCCGCTGACTCGTGGGTAGTGGTTATGGTGGTTGTGGTGGTTGTGGTGGTAGAGTGGGCTGCCGTCCCTCCTAGCGTCAGTGGCCCAGTGCCATGCAATGCAGAGTCGTCGATCACGGCGGCTTGCGTGGAGCACTGCCCAGGGCCTTGCGAGTACTAGAGGCAGGCAGAGCAGGCCTGGCCCCGGCCTGGTTCCGGCTTGGACAATCCCCTGGGTGGAAATGATGCGAGGGCTTGCTTGTCGGGGGCGCCTGTCAGATGGTGCCTCGTCGCTTTGTCGCTCTGTCGCTCTGTCGCTCTGTCGATCCCGGATCCGCTGACCGGCACTGCTCCTGATCCTCCCACGCTCCCAAACCTCTTGTGGGTCGCCGTTCGCAGTTTTCCTCAGGCCAGCCCAGCCGACAATGGCTGCTATTATTATTGCCTACGAGTACTCGTACGCGCGAGTTCCCCGTCTCCCCCAATCTCAATAATGACCTCTAGCACCCATGTGTGGGTTCCGAGGCGTGCTGATCCCGGAGCTATCCGTTCATTCCAGTGAGCCGGTGCTTTGCTTTTGAGACTCCTGCAAGTAATGTTGTGATTCATCTCGGCTGTCGCCGACTCGTGCCCTCACATGAACCAACGGGGATGTAATATTAACAATTCGTACAAGCACTACTATGTAGTATGTACGTACCACGCACGCACGTATACGTACCGTGGGCATCGAACTCGACCGGCTCGGTTTGGTGCAGCGCCTCCTTGCGTTGAATTTGCCAGTGGCCGTCATCCCCACAGCTGCCACAGCTCGAATTACCAGATGAATTCCAACTACGGACAATAATCCGACCAATGCCATCAACGGGATGCCAATGGCTGCCAATAGCAATTGTGCAGCTGCCGGGCCGGGAGTGAAAATCGCAGCGGGAGGGGAGCGCCATTGTTGCTGATTCGCCAAGCAGTCGGGGATCCAAGCAGCGTCTAAGCCAGATAGGGAACCACACGAGCTGACTACTATTTTTTCGAAAAGCAATTCCTGACGTCCCACCATGGGTAAGTTTTGTTGCACGGAGTAATACTTCCTGCTCGTATGAGTACGCAGTGCGCAGTACTTCGTATCAGAGGGCGTCACTTCCGCGGAGCAGGGGCTCAAAAGAAAAGATGTAATATTATGTATTCCGCTTCGGTTGTCCTTGGTTCGATAAAATTTTAGCAAAGAATCCGACACGTCCTAGCCGTCGATCGCTTCTCGGCCGTCTAGTGATTGGCTCCTTTTCCGCTACCTTGGTGATCTTGTAGTTGCAGCTGTCAGTGGAAGACGTTAAAGCAAGTCATTGCTCATGTCTCACGCTTTATTGTGGTGGGTACGTACTGCCGCAGTCCAGGGGCCCCCAATACCGTCGATGATCGGAAAGCCATCTTTTTTCGCAGCTCGACTCATTCATTCCCCGAAATTCCTGTGAGCACTACTCGCAATAATAGCACTGCAGTCAAAACTGGTCAAAACTGCAATCAATCACAGACCACCAACGACATGCTGCGCATACTCGTATTTGTACGTACCAGGTGACTGCATCGATCGAAGCTCGGGTCACATCTCGACAGCCGTTCTCTCCAACACCCATTGTTGATCGTCCATCTCTCAGATGGGTCGACAAGGTCCCGAATAGGGAAAAGTCAACCCCGGCCGTGCTACTGAGCCGCCATCGCGGTAGACTCTGTGTGTTTGTGTGACAAGCCTCGCGTTCAATCACAATGCGCAATTCTGCAGGCTGCAAACACCATTCGAAAATGTTGCAGCGTTGCAGATCAGCACGAACTACTTTTCTGCCACAATTGTAAGTATGAGCCCCCCCCACCC